>CM064490.1:14979332-15123370 GCA_032716605.1 Paralithodes platypus
GTGGATGGTATGGGAAAGGTAGGTGGGTTAGGGGAGGAGAGGTGGAGGTGTTTTGGGGGGGGGCAGTGGATGATATGGGAAGGTTAGGTGGGTTGGGGAGGAGAGGTGGACGGGTTTTTAGGCGAGCGGATTTGAATGGGAGAGGGATGGGGCATGAGGGAAACAGGTCCAGGTGTTCGTGTAGTGTTTCTTGGAGGCAAGTGTTGTACAGTGTGAATGTGGGTCCAGTTCCTGCATGAATTGCAGAGAAACTGAACCCTTAGTGTGGCGATTAGAAGTGATGGGTTTTGAGCAAGTTGGACATATGTATGTGTACGTGGGTCCTGGGTTTCTCTACAATGGCTCAGGCTAGAAGAAGTCTTCGAGAAATGACCAGACGGAGAGTCAGTTCTCGGTGTAGGAAAAAACGTGTGAGGTGATGTGTGTGGTGTGAGAGGTGTGGAAATTCCCGGCGCGGACCGAAGCCACTCTCAGGACCCGTGCCCCCAGGGGGGGGGCAGGGGATAGTTGTGACAGTTTGGCTCCCGGAAACTGCTCCCCGCCGTGCGCGGCATATGGTTGGCCTCCACTGGTCGATTGATCTTGTCTTACGACGCCCGCGGAGGGTCGGCAGCCATCGCTGCGGTTGGCAGCTCCGGGAGGTGGGTCCCACGGCGTAGGACGCCGGCCACATCAGGACCTGTGGGATCAGGGATCTGTGTTGGGACCCACTGCTGTTCGTTATAATTATCAACGAACTTACCTGAAGTTATAACTAATGGAAGTGAGGTATACATGTATCAGGATGACACTAAGATGTATGAGAAGAGTGAGGGAGTAAGGAAGATATGGGTTTGCTTCAAGGAGATGTATGGGAGGGCATGAAGGGATGGTCTGAGCATTGGTTAATGCCTTTTCATCCAAACAAATGACAAGTACAGGCGGATTGGGCCAAGCAAGATAGACAAGGTAGGGATAACAGTATGTATCGAAGCGATGGAGGGAAGTGAATGCAGAAAAGGATATAGGAGTAGTGATAGACAATAAGTTAAATTTCTCAGAACATTTAGCGGAAAAGATAAACAAAGCCAATAGAATTGTAGGGCTGATAAGGAGGACATTTGGTGTCACTTGACGAAGAAGATATTCAGGAATCGGTCTATACAGAGCAGGTTAGGCAGCACCGGAAATATGCGAACCGTGTGCTGGGCTTCATATAGGTTAAAGGATATAGAAGCAGTGGAGAAAGTGCAGAGGACGAGCTAGCAAGCTGGTACCAACGTGGAAAGAACGCGGGCTATGAGCCAGAGGTTGAGGACACTGGGGCTTCCGACACGGGCATATAGGAGGATGAGAGGGGTTATGATGGAGACTTTTAAGATAGTGTCAGGAAAGTACAATGAGGATGTGTGTGAAGTAATCTTATTGATGCGGGAGGGAACACGAACGAGGAGACACTAGGAACATTTACCAAGAAAAGAAATATGCTTGAGAAGGCAAAGAACTAATTTTGTGATAGAGTGGTAAATGAGTGGAACGCACTGCACCAGTATGTAGTCGATTCCGAATCAATAAGGGAGTTTGAAAGTAATCTTGATAAAGCATGGGGAAGACAAGATTTGAAGTTTGATTATAAAACAAAAATACAGAATAGTAAAAATGTTGCGTGTGCTTAACGCCGCCGCCAACAACGTGAACGAACAGAGCAGTGCAAGTACTGGTACTCAGCTGGATACAAAGGCCTAGTTTGCCTGTTTTCCAGAGGATCTACTGTAAGGAAGAAAACTGTAGGAAACTGTAAGAAGTCAGGTGTTCATCAGTTGTAGTGTACCAGGGCGCTCTATGACTTTGGAAGGGGGTGCAAAAGGAGTGTGATAGGGCAGTGTGAGGAGGGGTAGCCATGGGGTCTTTGTTAGGTTTGGGAGATGTGATGATGATACCATGCTTCCAGATGTCTGGTATTGTGTGGTTGTGAGTAGCTGTAGTTTGATATGTTAGTGAGTGCTATCTTTGTGAGTTAAACTGCTAGAGAATTCACACACATCTCAAAAACGTCAGCAATGTTTCGTATCGGTAGAGCTCCATGGTCACATGGTTCAGTTGTGATGACGATTTCAGTGGAGTGGAGAGAGTTTTGATACGATGTTAGCAATGTCGGACGTTTAACCCTTCCGGCACGGGCAAGCATGTGAAAGGACACCGCGGCAGAAGGGCAGGAGCCCGGGCGAGCATGTTAATTAAAAATCTGTAAGCTTGAAAAAGCCTATTCAGCTTGGTCTGAACGCCGTGCGTCCGACGAGATGTAAACAAAGCCGATCGTTGCGTCCACCGCATCCGAAAACAATAAGGAGAATCGGTATCAATGTTATTGTTGTGACGTAAGACGAAATTAGTGTCGTAAAGCTCCGCTAATGTTCAAACATCGCGGAAAAATTCGCTCCACAGAAATCGTCATCACAACTGAACGGAGTTGACTTAGAGAGCTCTACCTAACACCAGTCTACAGATTGGAAAACCGCACTACGTTTATAGATCCGTGGAAATTCTAGCAGTTACATAACAAAAATACGGTAGCCTAGGCCTAGACGAACCTCCCCCCCCGAAAAAACCTGTTTCGGCCAGATCGCCCGGGGAGGCCCACCCTGTCCTTGGGAGGACCTGCCCGGGCCAGGGAGGTGGGAAAGACACTAATTTCGTTACTAGCGACAATATCAGACCAAACCTCCGATTTCTTGTTTTTGAAAGTGAGCGTCGCTCCGACGGCTTTGTTTACATTACGGTTCGATGCACAGCTTTCAAACCACCTTGACCCTTCCGGCACGGGCTCGCGATCCTAAAGGACGTGTTGAGATCCGGGCGATATGGCCGAAATACGTCTACGCATAGGCTACCGTATCTTGTTATTTTAACTGGATAGAAAATACCCACGCATGTCTAAACGTACTGTGGTTTCCAATCTGTAAAACTGGCAGTTGCGTTATGAGCTCTAGAAGTCAACTGGTTCAGTTGTGATGACGAGTTCCGTGGAGCGCATTTTCCGTGATTGTAGTAATGTGACACACTTTTCAAGGACTGACGAATCTGTCTTAGCAGACCACCAAACAAAGCTCCGACGTATGCTTACGTCCAGAGGTGCGCGCGGCCGCCTCCGACAGTCTTTGTTTACATACGTCGGTCTGCGCGGGCTTTCAAAACCCAGCTGGAACAATAGGATTTCAAGCTTATGGATTTTAAAAAGGAAACCAGGGGCTCCTGCCCATCTGCAGCGGTGTCCTTTTAAAATGCTGCCCGGGGGGAAGGGTTAGGTAGGCTTTCAAGCTTACGGGATTTTAAAAGTACACCCAGGCGTCCTGCAACCTTCTCAAGGGGTAGTCATTTTAAAATGGAACACCGGAGCGAGGTGTCTGCAAGACTTATTGAAACTGGTCAAATGTAGATGGGGTAACCTATTGTTGACTTTGTTAGTGGTTTTGATATTGGCAACGGAATGTCCCCCTCCAGTCTTGATATATCAGGCATATCGTCAATGCTGTGAAGGGGCCACTAGTAAATTATAGGTTTGAGTCCCGGAGGAAGAATGAAAATCCTAATATTTAGTAGTTGGACCCGGAATCATTGACGATGCGGTCCCTCCCTTCCACCCCTCCCCATTCGTTGTTGTTATAATTTAGTGCCTGATATATCATGGAAGGGCGAGGATAACGCTATGTGGATCAGGGGAATACTCCGCACACGGCAAAACACACCAAGTTGGAAGCTTGATTATAGGAGTTCTTAATTTAATGTTCTGTTATTATTTTTTATAAAGTTTTTTCGTAGTGAGTACCCAATCATAAGGAACGATTCCGTAAGAGAAGTAGCTTACCCTTACGATGTGTGGCCTCTCACTCTCCCTGTGGCGGGTGTTTCGAACACAACGCTAAGGAAGTGTTTGGGGAAAACATTATATTATAAGGCATATCGTCAATGATTCCGGGGCCAATCCAAATTTAGGTGTCATTCTTTCCTCCGGGACTCAAACCTATACTGTGGACAAAATTATCTTTAAACTTGTATGTTGTATGTGTATTTAACCCGTTACAACCCAGCGACGCGTCTGACGCGTCGGCGATGTATGTAAACGCACAGCCCCAGAGACGCGCCTGGCGCGTCACCCTAATTTCGCCGGGGACCCCGTAACCTCAGGGGTAGCCACTCAAGAGGGTCTCAGATTTGTAGGGAACTGTGTACGTATCCCATGCAACCGTGCCGATGGTTGAAAATCCTCGTCCACGTTGTGAGCGCGCACTAACCTGTTTTTGTGGGGTAATTGCCTTCAAATTTTTTACTCTTGTAAAATACGTTTTCGGGGGCTCTGTAGGACCAGTTTAAGCTTTTTGAGCGGTTTCGTGGTTTTCCTTCATGCCCTAACACAGTCGCTATTGTTTCTGGAAATATAAAAAAAAAAGTTTGAAAACCGGCCGGGTTTTCTTTCTGGTGACACAAACATTACAAAACTAGCCGGGGCTCCACGGGTTAAGAGCGTAGTCATTGATTAATATTTTTAATTTACTGCTGTATGTGATATTTTTATTAAAAATTATGATTTCTTAATCTATTTTGGGTAGTATTGTTTGTATACTGAGTTTGAACATATAGTAATGCAAAGTCAGTGACATATAAGCACAGATTAATAAACAGTTTGATCATAATGCCTCATTTGTCAGTCTCCAGTTGTCTTTCTAATAGTTCTTTCATTTTCATTGGATGTGTTGGACTGTGGTGAAGTTAATATAAATAGATTATCAGTAGGTTCAGGGATATTTCGTAGCGAGGCCGGTATATATGATCTGTGCCCCCTGAATATTCTTTATATCTATCTATCTATTGCCGGATGCCTTACCCTTACGAGGGTGGCCATACACAGAATGGTCCAAGCGGACCTATTCCCTGTGAGAGGGACAACCGAGCCAGTTTAGTGAAGACTTACAGGATTGACACTCAATTTAGGATCCGTCCGACTCAGAGGCCCTCTATGTCTTGTTAGCACTATTTCTACAGTGGTGTTCGGCTAATCCATCCACCTGCCTACCCTTAGGTAAGCAGTACGGATTTGTATCAGGTTTACTCCCCTATACAGGTTGCCAACCAAGGCTGACGAGTCCCATCCACCCGATTTGTATAAGGTTGTCTCCCTAGATGAGTTGCCGACCAAGGCTAACGAGTCCCATCCACCCAGCCTCTCACTTAAAATTAGGCTACCATGGTGCAGTCGGAGTATGAACATGATTAGAATTACATCCAGTATTCGAGAATAGATAATAGGGCCTGGCGTGTGCATAAACCTTTAACAGTCTTGGTGGTGTAATGGTTTAAGGTATCTAAAAATCTGTGTGTGATAACCCGGGTTCGAATCCTGGTGGATCGCACTATGCTTTCAATTTCATTGGAGGTGTTTGGTGTTGTGAAGTTAATAACAAATAGATGTTCAGTAGGTTCAGGGATATTTCGTAGCGAGGCGGTCTATATGATCTGCCCATGAATATTCTTTCCTCTCACTAAACATTAGGCTACCATGGTGCGGTGGGAGTATGACATGATTAGATTAATACAGTATTCGAGAATGGATAATAAGTCGTAGGCATGTGCATAAATCTTCAACCGTCTTGGTGGTGTAATGGTTAAGGTGTCAAAAATCTGTGTGTGATAACCCGGGTTCGAATCCTGGTGGATCACACATATGCTTTCATTAATTTCATTGGAGGTGTTTGGTGTTGTGGTAAAGTTAATAAAAAAGATTATCAGTAGGTTCAGGGATATTTCGTAGCGAGGCCGGTCTATATGATCTGTGCCCCATGAATATTCTTTCCTCTCACTTAAACATTAGGCTACCATGGTTTTTCTCAGAACATTTAGCGGAAAAGATAAACAAAGCCAATAGAATTGTAGGGCTGATAAGGAGGACATTTGTGTCACTTGACGAAGAAATCTTCAGGAATCTATATACAGCGCTGGTTAGGCCACACCTGGAATATGCAAACCAGGTGTGGGCTCCATATATGGTAAAGGAGATAGAAGCAGTGGAGAAAGTGCAGAGAAGAGCTAGCAAGCTGGTACCAACGTTGAAGAACGCGGGTTATGAGCAGAGGTTGAGGACACTGGGACTTCCGACACTGGCATATAGGAGAAGAGAGAGGGATATGATAGAGGGACTTTTAAGATAGTGTCAGGAAAGTACGATGAGGGATGTGGTGAAGGTATCTTCTTGATGCGGGAGGGAACAAGAACGAGAGGACACTCTAAGAAAATTTACAAAGAAAGAAATGGCTTGAGAAGGCGAAGAACTCATTTTGTGATAGAGTGGTAAATGAGTGGAACGCACTGCCCAGTATGTAGTCGATTCCGAATCAATAAGGGAGTTTGAAGTAATCTTGATAAAGCATGGGGAAGACAAGATTTGAAGTTTGATTATAAAACAAAATACAGAATAGTAAAAATGTTGCGTCTGCTACCCGCCGCCGCCAACACCGTGAACGACAGCAGCAGTGCAAGCACTGGTACTGAGCTGGATACACAGGCATAGTTTGCCTTTTTCCAGAGGATCTACTGTAAGAAACTGTAAGAAATGGTGCGGTGGGAGTATGAACATGATTAGATTACTATCCAGTATTCGAGAATGGATAATAAGTCGTAGGCATGTGCATAAACCTTTAACCGTCTTGGTGGTGTAATGGTTAAGGTGTCAAAAATCTATGTGTGATAACCCGGGTTCGAATCCTGGTGGATCGCACATATGCTTTCATTAATTTAATTGGAGGTGTTTGGTGTTGTGGTGAAGTTAATAAAAAATAGATAATTTATGATCTCAACTGTACCTCTAGTCCTATCCACTCATATGTTGATGACTCTACCTTACATTATTCAACTAGCTTTTCACAACAACCCAGCATGCAATCACTCCAAAAGTCACATGACGAGGCCATAGGACGCCTATCTCCTGATCTACCGGTATCAATTCTATCGGATTGGGGCAGAGAAAATATTGTCAATTTCAGTTTCTCCTTCTATCTACCCGTCACAATCTTCCACAAGATTTATCAATTACTCTTCAACAATATGCAAATCAACCCTTCATCTTCTCTCAATATTCTTGGTGTATCTTATTCATCCAACCTTTCTTGGAAAGATCATATTACCATCCTTGCTAAAACCGCTTCTCAGACGTTAGGTGTACTCAACCGTCTCCGTGGGTTTTTCACCCCCGCACAGCTTCTTGCTCTGTATAGGGGCACAGTGCGTCCATGTATCGAGTATTATTCGCATATGTGCGGAAGTTTCACCCATACCGCACTTCTTGAAAGAGAGTCAAAAGCATTTTGCCTCATCAACTTACCTCCTTTTCCTAGTTCCCTACAATCTCCTTCTATGCACCACAATGTTGAATCTCTTTCACTCTTCTATTGCTATTACAACAATCTGTGTTCTTCAGAGCTCTCTCAGTGCTTACCCCCTTGCAGTGAGTGCAAGGCACCTTCCTTTCAACACAGTCCCACTCCTATTCTGTCCAGCTCTCCAACCCAAGAATTGGCACCTTTTTTCAGTCTTTCTTCTACTCAACAAGTGAACTCTGGAACTTTAAACCTCAATCAATCTTTCCTTCATCTTATGACTTAGACTGCTTTAAACTTTGTGTGTCCAGGCGTTTTGACCCCAACGTCCCTTGAATTTGGCCCTCTCACGCTTTTGGTTTTGGGGAGACACTCGTTACAGGCAGCCTGCCTTTTGTCTCCTTCATGTACATAGGAAAGAAAACAATGTTGCTATTATGTAATTTTGTTTTAAGTTTTTCAGTGAAAATATTTTGAATGTCTACTATAATAAATTTCTTTAATTCTATACAGTATTGCCATTTGTCCATCAATAACCATAGCTATTATACCTTACCTGATCTTATAGCTAACTCAGAACCCTTCCACAGTGAGATGGACAGATGGAATCATAGTCCAGAAATGAGATATAGAGAGAACCATACTTCCTATAATACCAACAGGTAAGTGAAGGCTATTTTGTGTTTTGTATTGCACTGTAGCTGAGTGTAAGTTGAACCTACAATCATTCTTTTATTGCTATAGTAATTAAAAATCTACCTACCACATAATTATATAGTTGATCCTGGTCATGAGTCAAAGCTACCATATATAATATGATGCATTATCTGTACTGTACAGTACTTGATTTATAGTAACCCCAGAATTATTCCTCATAATTAAGAGCTTTAACACTATTTTCTTGTTTATTTTATAATTTACCTAACACAGAATATTACCTACTACTGTATGCATAATTTTGTCTTAACCTAATTATCTATAGGGCCTATATGATATCTCTGATTTGGCAGAGAAAATCTTGTCACTTTCAATTCTTCCAAGACACAATTTCTCTATCTACGCAATCTTCCACAAGACTATCAATTACTCTAACAACTATGCAAATCAAACCCTCATCTTCTCTCAATATTCATGGTGTATCTTTTTCATCCAACCTTTCTTTGAAAGATCATATTGCCATACTTGCTAAAATCGCTTCCCAGAAGTTATGTGTGCTCAACCATCTTCGGGTTTTCACCCGCACACCTTCTTGCTCTGTACACTATAGGGGCACAGTGCACCCCAGTATCTAGGATTGTTCGCATGTGTGGGGAAGTTTCGCATACCGCACTTCAAAAGAGTTAGTCAAAACATTTTGCCTCGGCAACTCACCTCTTACTAGTTCCCTACAATCTCTGACAAACTTTGCCAGGAGGGTAACAAAATTACCAGCCTTCAAACTTTTTGCACATCTGGCTGGAGTACCCTATACCTTAACCTGGGTCTCTACCTGACTGTGAATGTTGTTATGGTCAGTCTGTTGTTTAACTTTCCCTGTTATTATTGCAAACACAAAACCATCTTTTCGCAGGAGGACGGTGGAGATAATTAATGATGATGATGATGATGATGGCAGCCAGTCCAGCAAGAGTTACTTGCTGGGTAAAATAGGTCACCTTAAGGAAAAGGAGGCGAAATTGGCGCTCGATGTCATAAATGTTCTGATGGGGGTAAGTTCATTTAGCACTAATTTAAATGTTCATATATAATTTACTTACTTTAACCTTTGAAATTTTATAATGTGAATATTACTGATTAAGACAATATACCAGTACTACTGGATATGTGAATGTCAATACAGTATCAAGTGTAACCTTCAGATTCATTATACTTTCCTTGTATTTTCTAGTCCAGGGGCTATATCAAAAATTTTACTAATCATACCAATTGAAGGGGGTAAATTTTCAGCATATACTCCAGTAAAATACTACAAAATAATATAGATACTGATCTATCATCACCACACCAATATATGAGGATGGATGACCTAAATTGGGTGAAGAGAAGCAAGTCTGACGAACTTGAAAGGAGCTGTACCTCCGGACATATTCAAACGGACGATGGCGGTCCCATAATCTCTGAAAACACTGTTTGGCAGAGATAATTAGGTTATGCCTAGGTTAACTACTTGGTGTTGTTATGTGTGTCCCAGCTAACTCCATAGATGCACAACAGGCCTATCTTGGGTTGGGGAGTAAGTAGACACGCTGTAGATAGGTTCTTATTGAGAAGGATATGGGATACAGGCACGAAGCAGAGCCTACAAGGTCATAGCTCTGTCTCGTGGTACACAAACATGTATTGGCCCTCTGGTGAGAGGAGCCCCAGGCTTGAGTTGCCAGAGTGGCTATATGATATAACTAATATGACTGCCTGGATGCTAACATGAATCTTACTCATAGAGAGATATTACATATGCATAAGTGACTGTACTAGATATGAAAGTGATACTGTACAAGGTAATTCATATACATACAGGTGTTATCATATAAATATCCCCATCTGGTTGTACACACACACACACACACACACACACACACACACACACACACACACACACACACACACAGAGGCAAACCATTAGAAAGGGATAGTGGAGAACTATGAAAAGAATCCAAAAATGTTTTTCAAGTTTGTAAACGGCAAAAGGAAGATAAAAGCCACGATCGTTAAGATTAAAAGTGGAAACAGAATCATAGAAGAGGATACGGAGATTGCGGAAGAACTAAATAGAAACTTTGCATCAGTATTTACAAAAGAAGGAGAATTCATTGCACCAGAAACCAATGAGATAGGTACAGAGGAAATGCCGGAAGTAACATTTAACAGACCAGAGCTCATAGACAAAATGAGTAAGGTGGATCCAAACAAAGCCGCTGGACCGGACGGAGTATCAGGCTGGATTATTAAAGAAAATGCTATGGAACTGAGTATACTGTTATATGACATAATGACCAAATCATTGGACACAGGGATAGTACCTACAGAATGGAAAAGAGCAAACATTATTCCTATATTTAAGGGAGGAAGCAGAGATAAACCACTGAACTATAGACCTGTATCACTATTGAGCATCCTCATGAAGATTCTGGAAGGATTAATAAGGGACAAATGGGTGAACTACCTGGAATCCAAAAGATTAATTACTGACCGACAATTTGGATTCAGAGGTGGCAGATCATGTGTAAGCAACTTGTTGAGTTTTTACTCTAGAGTAATAGACACAGTGGACAAGAGGGAAGGATGGGTAGACTGTGCCTACCTAGACTTTAAAAAGGCATTTGACAAAGTTCCACACAAGAGATTGCTGTGGAAATTAAAACATGAGGGAAAAGTAGGAGACAAACTGCTGAAATGGATGGAGAGCTACCTTAGCGGAAGACAGATGAGAACAACAGTAAGGGGGAAATCGTCAAACTGGACTCAAATTACGAGTGGGGTACCACAAGGATCTGTTCTAGCCCCAATCATGTTTCTAATATTTGTAAATGACTTGCCTGAGGGACTAACAAGCTACATGAGTATGTTTGCGGACGATGCTAAGCTGGTTAAAACGATCAGAACCCAGGAGGATTGCCTTGAGCTCCAAGCAGATTTGCAAAAGATCCATGAATGGAGCATCAAATGGAATATGGAGTTCAATGCAGGGAAATGTAAGACTCTAGAAATGGGTAAAATCAAGTACAGACCTAGAAAAGATTATAAACTAGGAAACGAAGTGATTCCCAAAGCAGAAAAAGAAAAAGACTTGGGGATAGAATTTAGGGATAACATGTCTCCAGAAAGCCACGTAAATAAGATAGTGAGAGAATCACTAGCATTATTGGCAAATATTAGGATGTCTTTCAATTATCTTAATGAAAACACCATGAAACAAATAATAACGGCAATAATAAGACCCAGGATGGAATATGCATCTGTAGTGTGGTCCCCTCACTTGAAGAAACATATCCACAAAATTGAGAGGGTACAGAGAGCAGCTACGAGGATGATCCCAGGTTTGGAAAATTTGGGGTACCAAGAGAGGCTCAAGAGATTGAATCTACCTACACTGGAACAGAGAAGGAAACGAGGACAGCAAATTCAGATATATAAATGTGTTAGAGGTATTGGCAAAATCGAACAAGAAAACTTCATAGAGAGGATGGAGGTGAGAGGACAAGAGGTCACAGCTACAAACTAAAAGTGCTAAATAGTAAATCTGATCTGAAAAGTAAAAGATTTCCTACCAACTCGATTAGTGGGTGGAACAAATTGCCAGCCGAAGTAGTGTCTGCACCATCAGTGCATAGTTTCAAAGCACGGTATGACAAACATATCTTAGGAGGCGGGAATTAACGAGCATGCTCACTCCACACACAAAAACAAAAAAAATAAAAAAATAAAAAAATCTATGAAAACATTCCACACTGATATTTGGTATTGATAAATACGCTCAATGTAATTAGTGGGTGGAACAAATTGCCAGCCGAAGTAGTGTCTGCACCATCAGTGCATAGTTTCAAAGCACGGTATGACAAACATATCTTAGGAGGCGGGAATTAACGAGCATGCTCACTCCCGCAAATACAACTAGTGTAAGTACAACTAGTGTAAGTACACACACACACACACACACACACACACACACACACACACACACACACACACACACACACACACACAGAGGGAGGGGAGGTGGAAACGGAGCGAGAAACAGTCCAGGTGGAGACAAGAGGAGAGGAGACAAGCTAGGAAATAAATTGGGAGGGGTACGTACAAAAAAAGAAAGGAACGGGCAGGGGAGAGAAAAATAGGGAAAATACTGGAAATGCTAAGTTCATGTATACAAATATTGATGGGTTAATTTCCAAAAAGATTGAGTTTGACGAATATGTAAAGAGAGAGAGGCCCGGGGTAGTATGTTTGACTGAAACTAAGCTTAACCAGGAGGTAGACACGAATATAATTAGTTGTGCAGGATACAGTACATGGAGAAGAGACAGGTTAGGAAAGCTAGGAGGAGGAGTGTTGATCATGGTAGATAATAAAATTACTGCTAAAAGAATTAAAACTTGGTGATAGCATTGCTGAAGTGGTAGCAGTTGAAATTGAGGATAATGATAGGTCAAAATTGGACATCGTATCAATGTATTTACCTCCTAAGACTAAATCTTGGAGCAATGATGAATATAATGAATTAATTTTGGAAACCTTGCGTATGTTAGAAATTATTTGTAAAAGGAAAAATAGGCTTATTCTTGCAGGGGACTTTAATTGCGGGGAGGTGGATTGGGAATGTTTGGATGCGGGTTCAAATGAAAATACTTGGGGTAGCAAATTTCTTGAACTAACAATGGGGTATCTATTAACACAACACGTTACGGAAAATACAAGATTTAGAGGAGGTGATGAACCATCAAGACTTGACTTACTATTCACCAAAGCACCCCAAGAAATAAAGAACCTAACATATTTGAGTCCCATGGGAAAAAGTGATCATGCTGTGATTGAATTTGAATTGACAGTGGAATTTCTGGAAGGCAGAGAGGAGGAACATAGGGAATTTAGACTAAATTATAGTAAGGCGGATTATGAATCATTACGAGGATACTTTGCAAATATGGATTGGTCATTTATTGAGCAAGAACAGAATATTCAGGTAAAATACACCATGTTACTAGACATTTACAGGGAGGGGGTAGATAAATATGTACCAACATTTAAGGATGGAAAGCTGGCTAAGGAGAAAGAGTGGTTTAACATGCGATGTCACATTGCCCAGAACAAAAAGGACTCTGCATGGAATAAAGTGAGAAGGAGACACACTGAGGAAAATGTGATGAGTATAAGAATGCTAGAAACAACTATGTCAAGACTATAAGAGAGGAGAAAAAGAACTTTGAAAAAGATATAGTAAACAAATGTAATAAAGAACCCAAACTGTTCTATAGTTATATCAACGGTAAAACTAAAATAAAGGACAAAATAACAAAGCTTAGGGTAGAGGGTCAATTATATGAAGACACAGTGGGTATGTGTGAAATTATGAATCATACATTAACATCCGTGTTTGTGGAGGAGGATGACTATGTAGAACCTGTGGTGGAATTGAATGAGATACAGGGACTAGAGTCGATAGAAGTCAACAAGGATGAACTAAAATCATTGTTGGAAGAATTGGACGTGAGAAAATCTATGGGCCCAGATAACATTGCTGGATGGGTATTAAGAGAATGTTCTGAACAACTAGTGAGACCTATTTTTAATATTGTTCAATACTCATTAAACAAGGGGGAGCTTCCCTTAGAATGGAAACAAGCAAATATAACTCCAATATATAAAAGTGGAAATAAAGAAGACCCGCTAAATTATCGACCGGTATCCTTAACGAGTGTTATATGCAAGCTTTGTGAAAAGATTATTAGAAAAAGATGGGTGGGTATGTTGGAGGAGAGGGAAATAATTTCAAGCAAGCAGTTCGGGTTCAGAAAAGGTCATTCGTGTACCACAAATTTGTTGAGTTACTATGATAGGGTAATTGACATTGTACAAGGGAGGGAGGGGTGGGTAGATTGTATCTACTTAGATTTCAAGAAGGCATTTGATAAGGTGCCTCATAAGAGATTGTTGTGGAAGCTCAGGACTGTGGGGCGGGTTGAGGGAGTATTATTAAAGTGGATGGAAAACTATTTAATTGGGAGGGAAATGCGAACAGTAATAAAAGGAAAGTTCTCCTCGTGGAAAAGGGTAAAAAGCGGAGTGCCTCAAGGATCGGTGTTGGCCCCAATCATGTTTTTGGTTTTCATCAACGACCTTCAAATGGGAATAGACTCATATATATCTATGTTTGCTGATGATGCAAAACTAATGAAGCATATTACAAGTAGGAGTAGTTGTGAAGAATTACAGAGAGATCTAGATAAGTTATATGAGTGGAGTCAAACTTGGAAAATGGAATTCAACACGAGTAAGTGTCAGGTTCTTGAGATGGGAAAAAGTAAATATAGACCTTCTTGGGGATATAAAATAGGAGATGAAATAATTAGTAAAGCTGTGAAAGCAAAAGACCTAGGGGTAGTTGTGGCAGACAGCTTGTCACCTGAACAGCATATAAATAAAATAACTGGTGAAACCTATGGAGTGTTGACTAACATGAGAATAGCTCTGAATTATTTAGATGAAGAGATGTTAGCAAAAATAATAGGGACAATAATACGACCAAGACTGGAGTATGCAGCAGTGGTGTGGTCTCCACACCTTATAAAACATAATAAAAAACTGGAAAGAGTTCAGAGAGTTGCCACTAAGATGATAGCTAGCCTTAGAGACCTACCTTATGAGGAGAGATTGGAGAGGCTAAAGCTGCCAACGCTGAGGGAGAGGAGAGAGAGAGGTGACATGATCATGATGTTTAAGTGTGTGAAAGGTTTTGAGAAGATCGACAAGGGAGATTTTGTGGTGAGGGACGAGGGAAGAACCAGGGGTCATGATTGTAAGTTGAGGAAAGTTATATGTAAGTCTGATGTAAGAAAGTTCAGCTTCCCGTATAGAAGCATTGAGTGTTGGAATAAGTTGGATGGGGAGGTGGTGGGAGCAAGAAATATCCAAACTTTTAAAGCAAAATTGGATAAATGTAGAGAGAGAGACAGGACAACACGAGCTTAGGCTCAAATCCTGTATACTACAATTAGGTGAGTACAATTAGGTGAGTACACAGGTAAATACACACACACACACACACACACACACACACACACACACACACACATCACACACGAACCACCGACGAGACAACACCTCCGCACCCACGCTCCCGAAAATCAGCTGATCTAGCAAGCTGTTTACAGCGCTCATCAAATAAACTCACCTAAAACTTCAGTATAAGGATATTTTGTGTTGCCTGTATTAAAATGCAGTATTAAAATAATTTGAGATTAAAAACAAGTGAGGATATTTCGAGTGATAAAAATAATTTAAGTAATTGTGAATGCGAGTGGATGTAAACAAATATGGCTGACTTTGATGGATTTGAAGTCGGTGAGACCGAGGGCATTCTAGGGAAAATTATACGTGAGCTGAATGACATTAAAAGGTGGAAGGAGGATATGCAGGAGTGGAAGGTGAGTGTTAGTTCACAGATTGAGGCTATATGTTCAATATGTGGTGCTCAGGCTGGGGACATCGAGCCTGGACAAGATTTGAGTCGGGCTAGCCTAAAAGATATTCAAACTCATATGGGGCAACTCCAGGACGAAAATGAAGCTTTAAGATTGCAACTTGAAGAATACAAAGGGCAAACCAAGGAAATGAAAACACATGTGGAGGAGATTAAGGAGAAACACAATAAATGGGTTAATGACGAAGGAGGAAAAGTGAAGGAAGTGGCAATGAAGGAAATCATGGAGGAACAAAAGAAACAATCAGAAAGGGAAAATAGAGATTTAGAATCAGTGGTAGTAAACGCTATGAGGAGAAATGAACAGGTCCTGCGTGAAACAATAGATAGAAATAAGTGTATTATTGTATTTGGGGATATAGAGGAGCACATTATTGAGAGGAAAGCTAGGGATAAGGAAGAAATTAATAAGGTAAAAACATTGATCAAGCATGTCGATGAAGAAGGAAACAACTGGAGAGATGATATTGAAGAAGTTAGGAGAATGGGTAAATATAGTAAGGGAAACACAAGGCCAATGAGAGTGCAGTTTAGGTCTAGGGTAACAGTGGATGCAATAATGAACGTAACATGGAGACTTAACTTGACCAGCAAGTTTAAGAAAATTACAATTAGAAAAGATATGAGTATTGAGGATCGAAACATAAGAAAGGAATTGCAAACCGAGGCAAATGTAAAGAATGGAGAAAGGACGAAAGAAGACGAAAAGAAGTTTTTCTGGAGAGTGTGGGAGGGAAAACTAAAGAAATGGTATATAAAGCGAAGGGACGAAGTAGGGAAGGAAAGGGAGATGGTGCGGGTGACGGGGGAGAAGGCAGAGGGAGGGGAGGTGGAGATAGAGAGAGAAACAGTCCAAGTGGAGGCAGAGGGAGGGGAGGTGGAAACGGAGCGAGAAACAGTCCAGGTGGAGACAAGAGGAGAGGAGACAAGCTAGGAAATAAATTGGGAGGGGTACGTACAAAAAAGAAAGGAACGGGCAGGGAGAGAAAAATAGGGAAAATACTGGAAATGCTAAGTTCATGTATACAAATATTGATGGGTTAATTTCCAAAAAGATTGAGTTTGACGAATATGTAAAGAGAGAGAGGCCCGGGGTAGTATGTTTGACTGAAACTAAGCTTAACCAGGAGGTAGACACGAATATAATTAGTTGTGCAGGATACAGTACATGGAGAAGAGACAGGTTAGGAAAGCTAGGAGGAGGAGTGTTGATCATGGTAGATAATAAAATTACTGCTAAAGAATTAAAACTTGGTGATAGCATTGCTGAAGTGGTAGCAGTTGAAATTGAGGATAATGATAGGTCAAAATTGGACATCGTATCAATGTATTTACCTCCTAAGACTAAATCTTGGAGCAATGATGAATATAATGAATTAATTTTGGAAACCTTGCGTATGTTAGAAATTATTTGTAAAAGGAAAAAATAGGCTTATTCTTGCAGGGGACTTTAATTGCGGGGAGGTGGATTGGGAATGTTTGGATGCGGGTTCAAATGAAAATACTTGGGGTAGCAAATTTCTTGAACTAACAATGGGGTATCTATTAACACAACACGTTACGGAAAATACAAGATTTAGAGGAGGTGATGAACCATCAAGACTTGACTTACTATTCACCAAAGACCCCCAAGAAATAAAGAACCTAACATATTTGAGTCCCATGGGAAAAAGTGATCATGCTGTGATTGAATTTGAATTGACAGTGGAATTTCTGGAAGGCAGAGAGGAGGAACATAGGGAATTTAGACTAAATTATAGTAAGGCGGATTATGAATCATTACGAGGATACTTTGCAAATATGGATTGGTCATTTATTGAGCAAGAACAGAATATTCAGGTAAAATACACCATGTTACTAGACATTTACAGGGAGGGGGTAGATAAATATGTACCAACATTTAAGGATGGAAAGCTGGCTAAGGAGAAAGAGTGGTTTAACATGCGATGTCACATTGCCCAGAACAAAAAGGACTCTGCATGGAATAAAGTGAGAAGGAGACACACTGAGGAAAAATGGGATGAGTATAAGAATGCTAGAAACAACTATGTCAAGACTATAAGAGAGGAGAAAAAGAACTTTGAAAAAGATATAGTAAACAAATGTAATAAAGAACCCAAACTGTTCTATAGTTATATCAACGGTAAAACTAAAATAAAGGACAAAATAACAAAGCTTAGGGTAGAGGGTCAATTATATGAAGACACAGTGGGTATGTGTGAAATTATGAATCATACATTAACATCCGTGTTTGTGGAGGAGGATGACTATGTAGAACCTGTGGTGGAATTGAATGAGATACAGGGACTAGAGTCGATAGAAGTCAACAAGGATGAACTAAAATCATTGTTGGAAGAATTGGACGTGAGAAAATCTATGGGCCCAGATAACATTGCTGGATGGGTATTAAGAGAATGTTCTGAACAACTAGTGAGACCTATTTTTAATATTGTTCAATACTCATTAAACAAGGGGGAGCTTCCCTTAGAATGGAAACAAGCAAATATAACTCCAATATATAAAAGTGGAAATAAAGAAGACCCGCTAAATTATCGACCGGTATCCTTAACGAGTGTTATATGCAAGCTTTGTGAAAAGATTATTAGAAAAAGATGGGTGGGTATGTTGGAGGAGAGGGAAATAATTTCAAGCAAGCAGTTCGGGTTCAGAAAAGGTCATTCGTGTACCACAAATTTGTTGAGTTACTATGATAGGGTAATTGACATTGTACAAGGGAGGGAGGGGTGGGTAGATTGTATCTACTTAGATTTCAAGAAGGCATTTGATAAGGTGCCTCATAAGAGATTGTTGTGGAAGCTCAGGACTGTGGGGCGGGTTGAGGGAGTATTATTAAAGTGGATGGAAAACTATTTAATTGGGAGGGAAATGCGAACAGTAATAAAAGGAAAGTTCTCCTCGTGGAAAAGGGTAAAAAGCGGAGTGCCTCAAGGATCGGTGTTGGCCCCAATCATGTTTTTGGTTTTCATCAACGACCTTCAAATGGGAATAGACTCATATATATCTATGTTTGCTGATGATGCAAAACTAATGAAGCATATTACAAGTAGGAGTAGTTGTGAAGAATTACAGAGAGATCTAGATAAGTTATATGAGTGGAGTCAAACTTGGAAAATGGAATTCAACACGAGTAAGTGTCAGGTTCTTGAGATGGGAAAAAGTAAATATAGACCTTCTTGGGGATATAAAATAGGAGATGAAATAATTAGTAAAGCTGTGAAAGCAAAAGACCTAGGGGTAGTTGTGGCAGACAGCTTGTCACCTGAACAGCATATAAATAAAATAACTGGTGAAACCTATGGAGTGTTGACTAACATGAGAATAGCTCTGAATTATTTAGATGAAGAGATGTTAGCAAAAATAATAGGGACAATAATACGACCAAGACTGGAGTATGCAGCAGTGGTGTGGTCTCCACACCTTATAAAACATAATAAAAAACTGGAAAGAGTTCAGAGAGTTGCCACTAAGATGATAGCTAGCCTTAGAGACCTACCTTATGAGGAGAGATTGGAGAGGCTAAAGCTGCCAACGCTGAGGGAGAGGAGAGAGAGAGGTGACATGATCATGATGTTTAAGTGTGTGAAAGGTTTTGAGAAGATCGACAAGGGAGATTTTGTGGTGAGGGACGAGGGAAGAACCAGGGGTCATGATTGTAAGTTGAGGAAAGTTATATGTAAGTCTGATGTAAGAAAGTTCAGCTTCCCGTATAGAAGCATTGAGTGTTGGAATAAGTTGGATGGGGAGGTGGTGGGAGCAAGAAATATCCAAACTTTTAAAGCAAAATTGGATAAATGTAGAGAGAGAGACAGGACAACACGAGCTTAGGCTCAAATCCTGTATACTACAATTAGGTGAGTACAATTAGGTGAGTACACACACACACACACACACACACACACACACACACAGAGAGAGAGAGAGGCGGGAGTGAGCTATATTATATATCTTATTCATGTGTAAAGGGGACTCCAGGGATTAGGATGATCATATAAAACAAGTAAACTTCGGCTGGCAAGTGAGAAATTAGTGACTAAACTATAGGGTGTGAGTGAACAATCCGAAAAGACCGCACAATATTGTTGTTTTCGGCGCGGGAAGTTCTCGGCTCAGTATGGTGGGTAAAAGTATATGGCCTATGTAAGTATTGCCCATCACAAGAGGCAAGATATTTGGTTCCAACTTCAAGAGGAAATAGGTGGGGAAGATGGTTAATGAAGGTGACGAGGGGGCTGAGGGGGGGAGGGGTGATAAAGGCGGGAGTGACGAATCGGAGGGAGAGCCGGATTTTCCCGGTTTCATTTCAACATGGACGACTGAGGACACAGGTAAATTTTGCTTCATGCTGTTGAACAAAATCAAGAACTTGGAAGACAGAGTGACCGGCTTGGAGTTAGTTAAGAAGGAAATTGTTACAGAGAATGGTGAGTTGAAGAGCAGGTTGGAGTCAGTGGAGAGAGAAAAGGCAGTGATAATGACTAGGCTAGACGCCAGTATCTCTGAAGGTAAAAATGCTTGGGGCATGACTAGAGACCAAGTGGTAAAAGATTTAGACAGTGTAAGGAAGGCACACAGTGACGAATTCAGGAAGATATTGGATGAACAGAAACAGCAAGATGTTAGGATAAAGGACCAGGTAAAAAGTATGGTTAAGCAAGGCATCCACGAAAACTCTCAGGCCATCCAGGAAGAAAGTCGTAGGGCTAACTGCCTCATAATATCAGGGGTGGAAGAAAAGGAGGAACTAGACTGGACAAAACGAAAAGAACAGGATGAAGGTCGCATCAACAAGATTCTGGATTCTATTAAAGATGAGGAGGACACCTGGAAGGAGGAAATATCAGACATGTTTAGGCTGGGAAAATATACAAAGGAATACAATAGACTGGTAAAAATCGAATTTAAGTCAAGAAGGACATGTGATGAAATCATGGCAGTAGCGGCTAGGCTAAAAGGGTTAGAGGGTAAAGACAAAATCTACATCAGGCGAGACTTACCAGAAGAAGAGAGAAAGAAGGAGGCTGAACTAAGGAAAACTGCCAAGGAGGAAAATAGCAAGAGGACAGAACAAGAAAAGAATAAGTTTTTTTACGGAGTAAGAAAGGGGAAGATTATGAAACTTTCGGTAAAAAGAAACTAAAAGTAAAAGAAGGTAGGGAACAGACCACCGCAGTTAAGGGGCTTGGAACAGGTATTGGGGGACTAGAAAGTATAAGGATTCTATATAGCAATGTCGATGGGCTAATCTCTAAGAAACTAGAACTAACAGACTTACTCAATACTAAGAAACCAGAAATAGTATGTCTCACTGAGACAAAACTAAGAGAAGACCTCGATATAAAGTTAGTAGGATGGTCTGAATACAGGATTTGGAGGAGGGACAGAAAATTTCGACATGGAGGTGGAGTGTGCATCCTTACTAGGAAAGATTTGATTGTGTCTGAGATAAAACTGGTAACTTCAACAGCAGAAGTTTTAGCAATAGAGATTGGTGGAAACGAAAAAAATAGTGGTGATAGTAGCGTATGTACCTCCCAAGACGAAGACATGGGGTAAGGAGGAGCATAGCCTAATGCGTAAGGAAACAATTAGTGTGCTAGGAAATATCTTGGCTTCAAAGAATGAAATAGTCATGTGTGGGGACTTTAACTGCAAGGAAGTGAATTGGGAAGATCTTGAAGCCGGAGCAGGAGAGGAAAGTTGGGGCTATGAATTTTTAAGTATGGCCATGGAAAATTCTATATACCAACATGTAAAAGAGTCAACAAGAGTAAGGGGAAGTGATCAACCAGCTAGATTGGACCTTCTATTCACAAGAAGGGAGGAGGAGGTTCAAAGTATTCAGTACCTATGCCCTCTAGGAAAAAGCGACCATGCAGTTCTAGACATAGACTTACTATTGAAGTATAATCTACCCAAGGGAAGGGAAAAACACAAGGAAAATCACTGGATGTATTCCAGAACCGATTTCGTAGGACTACGGGATTTTTTCAAATCACAAAATTGGGATCAGGTGTTATCTGAAAGTGAGGTAGACAAAAAACTCAGGCATTCATGGAGATCTATGATACTGGTATAAAAACTTTTGTCCCTAAGTACATTAATAAAAGGAAAAAAAGTAATCGCAAAGTATGGTTTAACCGCGAATGTAGGCAAGCACAGGAAGCAAAAAACAAAGCCTGGAAAAAGATGAGAAACTGGGATTCGGAAGATAACAGGCAAAAGTATAAAGAGGAGAGAAACAAATACACAGAAATGAGGAGGAGGTCAGAGGCAAACCATGAGAAAGGGATAGTGGAGAACTATGAAAAGAATCCAAAAATGTTTTTCAAGTTTGTAAACGGCAAAAGGAAGATAAAAGCCACGATCGTTAAGATTAAAAGTGGAAACAGAATCATAGAAGAGGATACGGAGATTGCGGAAGAACTAAATAGAAATTTTGCATCAGTATTTACAAAAGAAGGAGAATTCATTGCACCAGAAACCAATGAGATAGGTACAGAGGAAATGCCGGAAGTAACATTTAACAGACCAGAGCTCATAGACAAAATGAGTAAGGTGGATCCAAACAAAGCCGCTGGACCGGACGGAGTATCAGGCTGGATTATTAAAGAAAATGCTATGGAACTGAGTATACCGTTATATGACATAATGACCAAATCATTGGACACAGGGATAGTACCTACAGAATGGAAAAGAGCAAACATTATTCCTATATTTAAGGGAGGAAGCAGAGATAAACCACTGAACTATAGACCTGTATCACTATTGAGCATCCTCATGAAGATTCTGGAAGGATTAATAAGGGACAAATGGGTGAAATACCTGGAATCCAAAAGATTAATTACTGACCGACAATTTGGATTCAGAGGTGGCAGATCATGTATAAGCAACTTGTTGAGTTTTTACTCTAGAGTAATAGACACAGTGGACAAGAGGGAAGGATGGGTAGACTGTGCCTACCTAGACTTTAAAAAGACATTTGACAAAGTTCCACACAAGAGATTGCTATGGAAATTAAAACATGAGGGAAAAGTAGGAGACAAACTGCTGAAATGGATGGAGAGCTACCTTAGCGGAAGACAGATGAGAACAACAGTAAGGGGGAAATCGTCAAACTGGACTCAAATTACGAGTGGGGTACCAACAAGGATCTGTTCTAGCCCCAATCATGTTTCTAATATTTGTAAATGACTTGCCTGAGGGACTAACAAGCTACATGAGTATGTTTGCGGACGATGCTAAGCTGCTTAAAACAATCAGAACCCAGGAGGATTGCCTTGAGCTCCAAGCAGATTTGCAAAAGATCCATGAATGGAGCATCAAATGGAATATGGAGTTCAATGCAGGGAAATGTAAGACTCTAGAAATGGGTAAAAGCAAGTACAGACCTAGAAAAGATTATAAACTGGGAAACGAAGTGATTCCCAAAGCAGAAAAAGAAAAAGACTTGGGGATAGAATTTAGGGATAACATGTCTCCAGAAAGCCACGTAAATAAGATAGTGAGAGAATCACTGGCATTATTGGCAAATATTAGGATGTCTTTCAATTATCTTAATGAAAACACCATGAAACAAATAATAACGGCAATAATAAGACCCAGGATGGAATATGCATCTGTAGTGTGGTCCCTTCACTTGAAGAAACATATCCACAAAATTGAGAGGGTACAGAGAGCAGCTACGAGGATGATCCCAGGTTTGGAAAATTTGGAGTACCAAGAGAGGCTCGAGAGATTGAATCTACCTACCTTGGAACAGAGAAGGAAACGAGGACAGCAAATTCAGATATATAAATGTGTTAGAGGTATTGACAAAATCGACCAAGAAAACTTCATAGAGAGGGATGGAGGTGAGAGGACAAGAGGTCACAGCTACAAACTAAAAGTGCTAAATAGTAAATCTGATCTGAAAAGTAAAAGATTTCCTACCAACTCGAGTAGTGGGTGGAACAAATTGCCAGCCGAAGTAGTGTCTGCACCATCAGTGCATAGTTTCAAAGCACGGTATGACAAACATATCTTAGGAGGCGGGAATTAACGAGCATGCTCACTCCCGCAAATACAACTAGTGTAAGTACAACTAGTGTAAGTACACACACACACACACACACACACACACACACACACACACACACACACACACACACACACACACACACACACACACACACACACACACACACACACACACACACACACACACACACACACACACACACACACACACACACACATGCTGTCATGCTGTGATCATGCTGTGATTGAATTTGAATTGACAGTGGAATTTCTGGAAGGCAGAGAGGAGGAACATAGGGAATTTAGACTAAATTATAGTAAGGCGGATTATGAATCATTACGAGGATACTTTGCAAATATGGATTGGTCATTTATTGAGCAAGAACAGAATATTCAGGTAAAATACACCATGTTACTAGACATTTACAGGGAGGGGGTAGATAAATATGTACCAACATTTAAGGATGGAAAGCTGGCTAAGGAGAAAGAGTGGTTTAACATGCGATGTCACATTGCCCAGAACAAAAAGGACTCTGCATGGAATAAAGTGAGAAGGAGACACACTGAGGAAAAATGGGATGAGTATAAGAATGCTAGAAACAACTATGTCAAGACTATAAGAGAGGAGAAAAAGAACTTTGAAAAAGATATAGTAAAACCAAATGTAATAAAGAACCCAAACTGTTCTATAGTTATATCAACGGTAAAACTAAAATAAAGGACAAAATAACAAAGCTTAGGGTAGAGGGTCAATTATATGAAGACACAGTGGGTATGTGTGAAATTATGAATCATACATTAACATCCGTGTTTGTGGAGGAGGATGACTATGTAGAACCTGTGGTGGAATTGAATGAGATACAGGGACTAGAGTCGATAGAAGTCAACAAGGATGAACTAAAATCATTGTTGGAAGAATTGGACGTGAGAAAATCTATGGGCCCAGATAACATTGCTGGATGGGTATTAAGAGAATGTTCTGAACAACTAGTGAGACCTATTTTTAATATTGTTCAATACTCATTAAACAAGGGGGAGCTTCCCTTAGAATGGAAACAAGCAAATATAACTCCAATATATAAAAGTGGAAATAAAGAAGACCCGCTAAATTATCGACCGGTATCCTTAACGAGTGTTATATGCAAGCTTTGTGAAAAGATTATTAGAAAAAGATGGGTGGGTATGTTGGAGGAGAGGGAAATAATTTCAAGCAAGCAGTTCGGGTTCAGAAAAGGTCATTCGTGTACCACAAATTTGTTGAGTTACTATGATAGGGTAATTGACATTGTACAAGGGAGGGAGGGGTGGGTAGATTGTATCTACTTAGATTTCAAGAAGGCATTTGATAAGGTGCCTCATAAGAGATTGTTGTGGAAGCTCAGGACTGTGGGGCGGGTTGAGGGAGTATTATAAAGTGGATGGAAAACTATTTAATTGGGAGGGAAATGCGAACAGTAATAAAAGGAAAGTTCTCCTCGTGGAAAAGGGTAAAAGCGGAGTGCCTCAAGGATCGGTGTTGGCCCCAATCATGTTTTTGGTTTTCATCAACGACCTTCAAATGGGAATAGACTCATATATATCTATGTTTGCTGATGATGCAAAACTAATGAAGCATATTACAAGTAGGAGTAGTTGTGAAGAATTACAGAGAGATCTAGATAAGTTATATGAGTGGAGTCAAACTTGGAAAATGGAATTCAACACGAGTAAGTGTCAGGTTCTTGAGATGGGAAAAAGTAATATAGACCTTCTTGGGGATATAAAATAGGAGATGAAATAATTAGTAAAGCTGTGAAAGCAAAAGACCTAGGGGTAGTTGTGGCAGACAGCTTGTCACCTGAAACAGCATATAAATAAAATAACTGGTGAAACCTATGGAGTGTTGACTAACATGAGAATAGCTCTGAATTATTTAGATGAAGAGATGTTAGCAAAAAATAATAGGGACAATAATAATACGACCAAGACTGGAGTATGCAGCAGTGGTGTGGTCTCCACACCTTATAAAACATAATAAAAAACTGGAAAGAGTTCAGAGAGTTGCCACTAAGATGATAGCTAGCCTTAGAGACCTACCTTATGAGGAGAGATTGGAGAGGCTAAAGCTGCCAACGCTGAGGGAGAGGAGAGAGAGAGGTGACATGATCATGATGTTTAAGTGTGTGAAAGGTTTTGAGAAGATCGACAAGGGAGAGATTTTGTGGTGAGGGACGAGGGAAGAACCAGGGGTCATGATTGTAAGTTGAGGAAAGTTATATGGAAGTCTGATGTAAGAAAGTTCAGCTTCCCGTATAGAAGCATTGAGTGTTGGAATAAGTTGGATGGGGAGGTGGTGGGAGCAAGAAATATCCAAACTTTTAAAGCAAAATTGGATAAATGTAGAGAGAGAGACAGGACAACACGAGCTTAGGCTCAAATCCTGTATACTACAATTAGGTGAGTACAATTAGGTGAGTACACACACACACACACACACACCACACACACACACACACACACACACACACACACACACACACACACACACACACACACACACACACACACACACACACACACACACACACACACACACACACACACACACACACACACACACACACACACACACACACACACACACACACACACACACACACACACACACACACACACACACACACACACACACACACACACACACACACACACACACACACACACACACACACACACACACACACACACACACACACACACACACACACACACACACAGTCACACACAACACACCACACACACAACACACCACACACACACACACACCACACCACACACACACACACCACACACCCACACACACACACCACACCACACACACACACACACCACACACCACCACACACACACACCACACCACACACACACACACACACACCACACCACACACACCACACACACACACACACACACCACACACAGACACACACACACACACACCACACCCACACACACACACCACACCCACACACCACACCCACACACACACTACACACACACACGCACACACTCACTCCACACACACACGCACACACACACACACACACACACACACACACACACACACACCCACCAGACACACACACCACACACACACACCACACACCACACACACACACACATGCACACACACACACACCACACACACCCACACACACACCACACCCACACCACACACACACATGCACACACACACACACACACACACACACACACACACACACACACACACACACACACACACACACACCTGTAAACTACAATTAGGTAAATACAATTAGGTAAACACACACACACACACACACACACACACACACACACACACACACACACACACACACACACACACACACACACACACATTATTATTGCCGAATGTGCTGACGAACTAGTGAAACCCTTATATGAGATAATGAAATACTCTCTGGAAGTGGGAAAATTACCAATGTACTGGAAGAGAGCCAACATTGTACCGATTTATAAAGGTGGGAACAGGGAACATCCATTGAATTATCGACCTGTGTCACTTACTAGTATAGTGTGCAAAATCTGTGAGAAAATAATTAAGAAAAGATGGATGATTTACTTGGAAAAGAATAATCTACTATCTAACAGGCAATTTGGATTCAGGGAGGGTACCTCAATGTGTTACAAATCTACTCAGTTTTTATGACAGAGTGGTTGACATATTACAAGAGAGAGATGGATGGGTGGATTGCGTATATATTGACATGAAGAAAGCTTTTGACAGAGTATCGCATAGCAGGCTGAAGTGGAAATTAAAAGAGTATGGAGGGATTCAGGGTAGTTTGTTAAATTGGATGGAGGACTATCTTTCAGGGAGACAGATGAGGACTACTATCAGAGATAAATTTTCTACGTGGAAAGATGTCACAAGTGGAGTTCCGCAGGGAGCGGTGCTGGCTCCCATAATGTTTCTAATATACATTAACGACATGCCAAAGGATATAAATGCATATATGAATATGTTTGCAGATGATGCCAAGATCATGAAGCGTATAGAAGATGAAAACAGTGGTAGGGAATTACAGAGGGATTTGGATAGGATAGATCAATGGAGCAAGAAGTGGAAAATGGAATTTAACACAAATAAATGTCATGTAGTGGAAATGGGAGTAAGTAAAAGAAGGCCTCATATGGAATATAAGTTAGGAGAAAACACTATTAACCCATCAGAGAAAGAAAAGGACTTTGGGATAACTGTTAGGAGTGATCTTTCACCTGAGAATCATATTAATAAGATAGTGGGAGAAACATATGGACTGCTAAACAGAATAAAAATAGCCTTTAACTATATAAACGAGGAGATGCTGGAGAAAATAATAAAAACATTGGTGAGACCAAGACTGGAGTATGCGGCAGTGGTGTGGGCACCACATCTAAGAAAGCATATAAAGAAGCTGGAGAAGGTTCAGAGAGCTGCAACTAGGATGATACCAGAACTGAGAGAATTACCATATGAGGAGAGATTAAAGAAATTAGATTTACCATCTCTAATGGATAGGAGGGAGAGAGGCGATATGATTATGATGTACAAATGTGTGAGAGGACTCGAAAAGGTGGACAAGAAGGGTTATATTGTGAAAGATAATGGTAGAACTAGGGGGCATAGATATAAACTAATGAAAGGAAGATGTAAAGGAGATGTGAGAAAGTATAGTTTCCCTTACAGAAGTATAAGTAAGTGGAATCAGTTGGAAGAGGAAGTGGTGTGTGCCAAAAACATTCATATTTTTAAGGCAAAGTTAGATAATTGTAACTCAGGAAGCGGGACAATACGAGCCTAAAAAGCTCAACTCCTGTATACTACAAAAACAAATAGGTAAATACACACAAACACACACACACACACACACACACACACACACACACACACACGCACGCACGCGCGCACGCACGCACGCACACACACACATTGAGAGGAAAGCTAGGGATAAGGAAGAAATTAATAAGGTAAAAACATTGATCAAGCATGTCGATGAAGAAGGAAACAACTGGAGAGATGATATTGAAGAAGTTAGGAGAATGGGTAAATATAGTAAGGGAAACACAAGGCCAATGAGAGTGCAGTTTAGGTCTAGGGTAACAGTGGATGCAATAATGAACGTAACATGGAGACTTAACTTGACCAGCAAGTTTAAGAAAATTACAATTAGAAAAGATATGAGTATTGAGGATCGAAACATAAGAAAGGAATTGCAAACCGAGGCAAATGTAAAGAATGGAGAAAGGACGAAAGAAGACGAAAAGAAGTTTTTCTGGAGAGTGTGGGAGGGAAAACTAAAGAAATGGTATATAAAGCGAAGGGACGAAGTAGGGAAGGAAAGGGAGATGGTGCGGGTGACGGGGGAGAAGGCAGAGGGAGGGGAGGTGGAGATAGAGAGAGAAACAGTCCAAGTGGAGGCAGAGGGAGGGGAGGTGGAAACGGAGCGAGAAACAGTCCAGGTGGAGACAAGAGGAGAGGAGACAAGCTAGGAAATAAATTGGGAGGGGTACGTACAAAAAAGAAAGGAAGGGGCAAGGGAGAGAAAAATAGGGAAAATACTGGAAATGCTAAGTTCATGTATACAAATATTGATGGGTTAATTTCCAAAAAGATTGAGTTTGACGAATATGTAAAGAGAGAGAGGCCCGGGGTAGTATGTTTGACTGAAACTAAGCTTAACCAGGAGGTAGACACGAATATAATTAGTTGTGCAGGATACAGTACATGGAGAAGAGACAGGTTAGGAAAGCTAGGAGGAGGAGTGTTGATCATGGTAGATAATAAAATTACTGCTAAAGAATTAAAACTTGGTGATAGCATTGCTGAAGTGGTAGCAGTTGAAATTGAGGATAATGATAGGTCAAAATTGGACATCGTATCAATGTATTTACCTCCTAAGACTAAATCTTGGAGCAATGATGAATATAATGAATTAATTTTGGAAACCTTGCGTATGTTAGAAATTATTTGTAAAAGGAAAAATAGGCTTATTCTTGCAGGGGACTTTAATTGCGGGGAGGTGGATTGGGAATGTTTGGATGCGGGTTCAAATGAAAATACTTGGGGTAGCAAATTTCTTGAACTAACAATGGGGTATCTATTAACACAACACGTTACGGAAAATACAAGATTTAGAGGAGGTGATGAACCATCAAGACTTGACTTACTATTCACCAAAGACCCCCAAGAAATAAAGAACCTAACATATTTGAGTCCCATGGGAAAAAGTGATCATGCTGTGATTGAATTTGAATTGACAGTGGAATTTCTGGAAGGCAGAGAGGAGGAACATAGGGAATTTAGACTAAATTATAGTAAGGCGGATTATGAATCATTACGAGGATACTTTGCAAATATGGATTGGTCATTTATTGAGCAAGAACAGAATATTCAGGTAAAATACACCATGTTACTAGACATTTACAGGGAGGGGGTAGATAAATATGTACCAACATTTAAGGATGGAAAGCTGGCTAAGGAGAAAGAGTGGTTTAACATGCGATGTCACATTGCCCAGAACAAAAAGGACTCTGCATGGAATAAAGTGAGAAGGAGACACACTGAGGAAAAATGGGATGAGTATAAGAATGCTAGAAACAACTATGTCAAGACTATAAGAGAGGAGAAAAAGAACTTTGAAAAAGATATAGTAAACAAATGTAATAAAGAACCCAAACTGTTCTATAGTTATATCAACGGTAAAACTAAAATAAAGGACAAAATAACAAAGCTTAGGGTAGAGGGTCAATTATATGAAGACACAGTGGGTATGTGTGAAATTATGAATCATACATTAACATCCGTGTTTGTGGAGGAGGATGACTATGTAGAACCTGTGGTGGAATTGAATGAGATACAGGGACTAGAGTCGATAGAAGTCAACAAGGATGAACTAAAATCATTGTTGGAAGAATTGGACGTGAGAAAATCTATGGGCCCAGATAACATTGCTGGATGGGTATTAAGAGAATGTTCTGAACAACTAGTGAGACCTATTTTTAATATTGTTCAATACTCATTAAACAAGGGGGAGCTTCCCTTAGAATGGAAACAAGCAAATATAACTCCAATATATAAAAGTGGAAATAAAGAAGACCCGCTAAATTATCGACCGGTATCCTTAACGAGTGTTATATGCAAGCTTTGTGAAAAGATTATTAGAAAAAGATGGGTGGGTATGTTGGAGGAGAGGGAAATAATTTCAAGCAAGCAGTTCGGGTTCAGAAAAGGTCATTCGTGTACCACAAATTTGTTGAGTTACTATGATAGGGTAATTGACATTGTACAAGGGAGGGAGGGGTGGGTAGATTGTATCTACTTAGATTTCAAGAAGGCATTTGATAAGGTGCCTCATAAGAGATTGTTGTGGAAGCTCAGGACTGTGGGGCGGGTTGAGGGAGTATTATTAAAGTGGATGGAAAACTATTTAATTGGGAGGGAAATGCGAACAGTAATAAAAGGAAAGTTCTCCTCGTGGAAAAGGGTAAAAAGCGGAGTGCCTCAAGGATCGGTGTTGGCCCCAATCATGTTTTGGTTTTCATCAACGACCTTCAAATGGGAATAGACTCATATATATCTATGTTTGCTGATGATGCAAAACTAATGAAGCATATTACAAGTAGGAGTAGTTGTGAAGAATTACAGAGAGATCTAGATAAGTTATATGAGTGGAGTCAAACTTGGAAAATGGAATTCAACACGAGTAAGTGTCAGGTTCTTGAGATGGGAAAAAGTAAATATAGACCTTCTTGGGGATATAAAATAGGAGATGAAATAATTAGTAAAGCTGTGAAAGCAAAAGACCTAGGGGTAGTTGTGGCAGACAGCTTGTCACCTGAACAGCATATAAATAAAATAACTGGTGAAACCTATGGAGTGTTGACTAACATGAGAATAGCTCTGAATTATTTAGATGAAGAGATGTTAGCAAAAATAATAGGGACAATAATACGACCAAGACTGGAGTATGCAGCAGTGGTGTGGTCTCCACACCTTATAAAACATAATAAAAAACTGGAAAGAGTTCAGAGAGTTGCCACTAAGATGATAGCTAGCCTTAGAGACCTACCTTATGAGGAGAGATTGGAGAGGCTAAAGCTGCCAACGCTGAGGGAGAGGAGAGAGAGAGGTGACATGATCATGATGTTTAAGTGTGTGAAAGGTTTTGAGAAGATCGACAAGGGAGATTTTGTGGTGAGGGACGAGGGAAGAACCAGGGGTCATGATTGTAAGTTGAGGAAAGTTATATGTAAGTCTGATGTAAGAAAGTTCAGCTTCCCGTATAGAAGCATTGAGTGTTGGAATAAGTTGGATGGGGAGGTGGTGGGAGCAAGAAATATCCAAACTTTTAAAGCAAAATTGGATAAATGTAGAGAGAGAGACAGGACAACACGAGCTTAGGCTCAAATCCTGTATACTACAATTAGGTGAGTACAATTAGGTGAGTACACACACACACCTCTGTAGGTAGTAGTTGCAGGCAGTGTTGTCCGCCTGTGGTCACGCTGATGCGCCACCACTAGTACATTCCATCTGCCCATCTCTGCGCCAGCTGGTCCATGATGCTGTTGCTAGCGGCGCGGAGGTGGTAGTGGGGCAGTTTGGGTTGATCAGGTAGTGTCCAGAGAAATTTGTCCAGTTGATTTTTAAATTTCTCGAGACTTGGTTCAGTTGAGTCACGCAGATATCTGGGTAGGGCGTTAAAGAGAAGAGGTCCTCGTGTCGCAAAGGCGTTCTCCTTGAGCGTCTTAACTCTGGTGGCTGCTCTGGGGTGTACCCGCTGTATGTGGCAGAGACGGCCCAGTCGTTGATGGATGTGAAAACCTATATTAAGGTTGTTGGTTGTGATGCCAATCAATATTTTGTAGACATATAAGATGGCATATCTGTCCCTGCGTCTTTCTAATGAGAAAAGATTGAGAGTTTCCAACCTCCCCCAGTAGTCTAGGTGTTGGACGGCAGAGATTTTATTGGTGAATGAGCGTTGAACTGCTTCGAGTAATTGCTTCTCTCCCACCTTCCATGGGCTCCACAGCTGACAGCAATATTCCAACAGTGGAATGACCAGTGACTTGTAGAGCGTCAGCATGGGAACATGTCACGTGTTCGGAAGGTTCGTAGGATCCATCCAGCTTGGTTACGAGCATTCTTTGCCACATTGGTTATATGCATTCCAAATGTACCATCTCGACTGAGTGTAATACCAAGATCTTTACATAATCATTAGTATCAATGCAAGAGCCGTCATCTGCTGTGTATGTGTGGATATTCATATTTCGGTCTGCACTAGTTCATGTGTTCAAATTTGTTATTATTAAAGGACATGTTGTTTTGCTCTGCCCATGAGTAAATTGTAGTGAGATCTGCCTGAAGTAAATCAGCATCTGTTGTAGAAGACACTTCCTTTAATACACGAGTGTCGTCAGCAAAGGAGGCGACAGACGAATGCATGACATGTTTATTTATGTCTGATATGTGCAGCAAGAAAAGTATAGGTCCAAGAACTGACCCTTGTGGCACCCCACTAGTGACGATGGATGGCTTGGACACTGCACCACCAACCGCGACAGCTTGTTCCCTGTCAGTGAGGAAACAGTGCAGCCACACCCCAAGTTTTCCTGAGATTCCTGAGTCTCTTATCTTGTGGAGGAGTATGCCGTGGTCTACCTTGTCAAATGCTTTTGCAAAATCAAGGTAGACCACGTCGATAGCATTTTTATTTTCTAGCCCTTCTATAATTTTTTCATGGTGAGCTAACAGTTGCGAGAGGCACGAGTGGCGCTTCCGAAACCCATGCTGGTCCTTGTTTATTATGTTGTTTTCTTCAAGGTATATGGACATATTTTTAACTATTAGCTTTTCGAGGATTTTGATGACATGCGAAGTTAAAGCAATAGGTCTATAATTTTTTGCTTCACCCCTCGAACCCCCTTTGTGGACTGGTGTAATTTTAGCACATTTTAATTGTTGTGGTATAATTCCAGAGTCGAGAGAGTTTCTATAAAAAATCTGTAGAGGAGCACTAAGGTCTGCTGCGCAATTCTTGAGAAGTGCGGCCGGGAATTGATCTGGGCCTGCTGCTGCATTGATACCAATTTCCTTTATAGCATTTACTATATCATTTGTGGTAAATTTAATGTCAGTTAGATTTGGCATGGATACTTTGTGGAAGAAGTCGGTCGGTGAGTCAATTATTTTATCACCTCGAGGGTGGCTAAAGACGCCCTCGTACTGTAGCCGTAGTATATCGACAATCGCCTCAGGTTCGTTCTTGGTTTGGCCGTTCGCATCTGTCAGTGGACCAACACCCACCCTTACATTTGATTTGTTTGCAGCATACTTATAAAAGTATTTTGGGTTAGTTTTAATGCAGGACACAGCTTGGAATTCTTTTCTGCGATTTTCTATTTCTACTGAAGTCTTGAGTTTTTCTTCAATTTGTTGTTTATTTAGTATGCTCGTACTACGCTTCAGCTTCTTGCGTAGGTTCGTTCGCTTGCGCATCAGTATCCTACGATCACGTGGTATATTTTTCTGTGGTGACGATTTTCTAAGGGGTACATATTTTTCAGAAATGTTGAGGCATATTTCCAGTAATTTGTTATATTGGGCCTCGGGACCAGATTCCTTAAACTGTATGACCCAATCCACTTCACTAAGTTCTCTTTTAAGGTCTTCCCAGCATATAGATTCACTGAGAAAGTTGAGTTGATTGAAGTTCACAGCCATGGGCTCTGCAGGGCTGGGAGTTCTATGCTGTGTGTTGGTAACTATGTAACTATGTATTGGTAACACACACACACACACACACACACACACACACACACACACACACACACACACACACACACACACAGAGCCCGTAGCCTAGTAGGTAGAGCTCTCGTCTCACACACGAGGGGTCGGGGGTTCAATCCCAGACCGGGCGGAGACAAATTGGGCTTGTCTCCTTTCATGTGTTAGCCTCAGTTCACCTAGCTGTAAATAGGTACCTGGCATAAGTGGACGACATTGTGACGTCCCATCTGGGGTTGGCAAAAATGGTACAAGGCGAGATGGGTATCATATGGTTCACCTAAGCTGATGGCTACCTAAGCCTTCGGGCGAGACGGTACCGTCTATAGTGAGAATGGTACCATACAGATGCACCCTAAGCCTTCGTTTCCAATGTCGCCAATTGGCTAAATACAGACTACACACACATCCACAGCCATTCCAACAGTACATAAAACACTTAACATGCATTTCACGCAATACATTCCCAGTTAAGGAGGCGCGATAATAATGAGCTTAGCTCGCATTGCGTGGATTCCCCTTGACGAACAAGTAACTGAGTAACACACACACACACACACACACACACACACACACACAGACAGAAAACATGTTAACACAACATGTTAGAGAAAACACACGAATCAGAGGGATGGATGAACCATCCAGGCTAGACCTAGTCTTCACCAGTGATCCGCATGACGTCAAAAAGATAAATTATCTTTTTCCCTTGGGAAAAAGTGATCACAAGATTTTAGAAATGGAGATGGATTTGGGAAAAAATTAGGAGGGAAATGAAGGACATAAAATAAATAGATACAACTAACAGAAAGAGGTAGACCGAGAGGTAGACCGAATATGAGGTGGAAGGATGGAGTGAGGAACTACATGAACGAAGGCGGTGCTGGTTGGGGGGAGGGGCGTCGACTGACTGGGGACAGAGGTGCATGGGGGCGGTTCGTTCGTGGCCACCCCTTCGGGGATCACGGCGTCAGGCAATAGAACTAACAGAAACGAGCGAGGTACGTGGAGAGTAAGAGGGTGGTGAAGAGAGTAGTGAAGGAAAGTAAGAGAAGAGTAGATGAGGAATTTGGAAGGAATCTGAGTGTAAAATGGAGGGAGAGTAAGAAACTGTTCTGGAAAGAAGTCAAGAAAGTTAGGGAAGGTAGCAAGGGAAACAGTAAGGGTGTGAAAGATAAGAATGGGAGAATGCTAGCCGAGAAGCAAGAGAGAGTCGAAAGATGGAGGGAGTACTTCAGTGAGTTGCTAAATGAAAGGAATGAAGAGCCAGCAAACATAGCTGGATGTGGTATGGGAGGGAGAAGAAGAGAAGTAGTGGAGGAGGAGGTGGGGATCAGGAGGTCAGAAGTGTGGGAAGCCATGAAAAGAGTGAAGTTGGGGAAATCACCAGGAACAGATGGAGTGTGTGGGGAAATGTTGAGGTATGGTGGTGAGATAGTGATAGAATGGGTATGAAAAATGTGCAAACTAGCATGGGAGAAGGGGAGTGCACCCGATGACTGGAAGACTGGCATAATAGTCCCCTATATAAGGGCAAAGGGGAAAGAGGAGTGTGTGGTAACCACCGAGGAATATGTCTTCTAAGCGTAGTAGGGAAGGTATACAGTAGGGTAGTGATTGAGAGAGTGAGAGTGAGAACGGAGAAATGGATAGGCGACGAGCAGGGAGGTTTTAGGAAGGGAAGAGGATGTGTAGATCAGATTTTTACCCTGAATTGTGTTGTGGAGAAGTATCTGGAAAAGAAACAAAAGGTGTATGTTGCCTTTATGGACTTGGAGAAGGCCTATGACAGAGTGGATAGAGAAAGTTTGTGGAAAGTACTTAGAATATACGGAGTAGAGGGCAAGTTGCTGAAAGCAGTGAAGAGCATGTATGAGGATGCAAAGGCGGCAGTACGTGTGGAGAGTGAGCAGAGCGAGTTCTTTGACCTGAATGTTGGTTTGAAACAGGGGTGTGTGATGTCCCCGTGGTTGTTTACTGTATATATGGATGGAGTTATGAAAGAAATACTATCAAGAGCAGTGGATGTTGGTGTATCGCTGAAAAGGGAGGGAATTGAGTGGAAGCTACCTATACTGCTGTTTGCGGATGATACAGTTCTGATGAGTGATAACGAATGGGAGTTGTAGGGTCTGGTAAATGAGTTTGGAACAGTGTGCGAAAGACGGAATTTGAAGGTAAATACGGGGAAGAGCAAGGTTATGGTCTTCGAAAGGGGTGAAGTCACAGAGTGTGAGGTGAAGCTGAACGGTCAGGCTATGGAGATCGTCAACTCTTTTAAGTATCTGGGCAGTGTGTTGAGTAAAGATGGGACTATGGATGAAGAGGTGCGGGAGAGGGTACAACAGGGGAAGAGGGTTGTAGGAACGCTAAAAGCAGTAACAAGAAATAGGGTGGTCAGTATGGAAGTGAAGAATCCCTTGCATGACAGTGTGGTAATCCCGACACTGACTTACGGAAGCGAAGCATGGACGTTGGTTGAGAGACTCAGACCAAGAGTGAGAGCATGGGAAATGAATTACTTAAGGAGTGCGTGCAGAGTTACATGGAGGGATAGACAGACTAATGAGGAAGTAAGAAGGTGTGTGGTGTGGAGGTAGATGTGCTGGAAAGTGTGAAAAGGAACAACTTGAGATGGTTCGGCCATATGGAACGTATGGAAAGCGAGAGAATGACTAAGAGGGTGTACGAGAGCGAGGTGGAGGGACAGAGGGGGAGAGGTAGACCGAATATGAGGTGGAAGGATGGAGTGAGGAACTACATGAACGAAGGCGGTGCTGGTTGGGGGGAGGGGCGTCAACTGACTGGGGACAGAGGTGCATGGGGCGGTTCGTTCGTGGCCACCCCTTCGGGGATCACGGCGTTAGGCAATAGATAGATAGATAGATAGAACTATGCTAAAACTGATTTTAAATCATTGAAACATTATTTCCAAAGTATAAATTGGAAGGAACTAGAAAGCCTGGAAATGGTTCAAGACAAATATAGACTTTTCTTGAGAGTATATGAAGAAGGGATACATAAATATGTCCCAAGGTTCCAATCAGGGGTAAAGAAGGAAAAAGAATGGTTCAATATAAGATGTAGTAAGGCACAGGATAGAAGAAACCGAGCCTGGAATATAGCACGGAAGAGACATAGTGAAAATAACTGGAATAAGTACAAGGAGAAAAGAAATGAATACGTAAAGATACGACGCGAGGAACAATATAAATATGAAAGGAATATTGTAGAGAAGTGCAAAAACGAGCCAAAACTATCTTATAGATTTGTAAATGGAAAAATAAAAACAAAAGAAAGTACAGTATTGTCAGACTAAGAGTTGGAACGAACAGCTATGAGAAAGATAAAGACTTGTGTGAAGTTATGAATGAAAAGCTTCAGTCAGTGTTTGTAAAAGAGGAGTTTATAGAACCTGATAGAGAAATGAGAACACCACAAATGCCTGAAATGAAAGTTACTAAAAGTGAAGTGCTGAAATTGATGCAGGATTTGGACGTGAGGAAATCAATGGGACCAGATGGAGTGGCTGGATGGATCCTCAAAGAACGTGTGGAAGAGCTAGTGGAACCATTCTATGAAATCATCAAATCTTCACTGAATGAAGGAGACCTGCCAGTGGAATGGAAGAGAGCTAACATAGTACCTATTTACAAAGGAGGAGACAGAGAAAATCCGCTTAACTACAGACCGGTGTCCCTCACCAGCATTGTTTGCAAAATTTGTGAGAAAATTATAAGAAAAAGTGGACACACTTCATAGAGGGGCAGGGGGTGCTTAGTGAGAAACAGTTTGGATTCAGGGAAGGGAGATCTTGTGTATCTAATTTATTAAGCTTTTATAGCAGAGTGGTAGATGTTACACAGGAGAGAGAGGGATGGGTTGACTGTGTTTACCTGGACCTGAAAAAGGCCTTTGACAGGGTGCCTCACAAAAGGTTATTGTGGAAATTGCAGGTTGTTGGAGGTGTACATGGTAGGATGTTAAAATGGATGGAAAACTTTTTAATAGGAAGAGAAATGAGGACCACAATACGAGACGAATATTCACAGTGGAGGAGTGTAACGAGTGGAGTACCACAGGGATCAGTGTTGGGTCCGATAATGTTCCTACTTTATGTAAACGACATGCCAGAAAACTTGAATAGTCATATGAATATGTTCGCAGATGACGCTAAGATCATGAAAAATGTCACCTGTATAGAAAGTTGTCAGGATCTTCAAAAGGACCTAGATGAGTTGCGCAGATGGAGCCAAACCTGGAAAATTAGTTTCAATGCAGAAAAGTGTCATGTTTTGGAAGTGGGAACAAGTGAGATAAGGCCAAGCTGGGAGTACGAATTAGGAATTGAAATAATCGGCAAAACACGGCATGAGAAGGACCTTGGAGTGATAATACAAGATGATCTATCGCCGGAGAAGCATATTAACATGATCATTGGAGGAGCATATGGAATAATAACCAATATGAGAGTGGCATTTAACTATTTGGATGAAGAAATGTTAAGAAAACTGATAATGACTATGATAAGACCAAGATTAGAATATGCAGCAGTGATATGGTCACCACATTTGAAAAAACTTATAAACATATTAGAGAAAGTTCAAAGGATAGCAACGAAGATGATCCCAAATTGAAGGCGTTGACATATGATGAAAGACTTAAGACACTAAAACTGCCTACCTTGAAAGAGAGAAGGGAACGAGGCGACTTAATAACGATGTTCAAGGGAGTAAAAAGTTTGGAACGAGTAGATAGGGAAGATCTATTCGTGAGGGATAATGGAAGGACAAGAGGACACAAGTTTAAACTGAGGAAGGGCAGATGTCGTAAGGACACAAAGAAATTCAGCTTCCCATATAGAAGTATAGAGACTTGGAACAACTTGGAGGAGGAGGTGGTGAGAGCGAAGAACATTAACATGTTCAAATCTAGGTTGGATAAAAGTAAATATGGAAATAGGACAACATAAGCTATGATATGTTAGTCCAAAATACTGGGAACTGGGAATATCCATTACGATACTTGTCTAAGTAAAATGGATTGATTATAAAGTAACTAAGACAGGACAACACGAGCGCTGCTCAATTCCTGTAAACTACAAATAGGTAAATACAGTCTCTCATCCATGACCATTAAATATATTTGTTTTTCTTTCCAATCTGACCAGGATAGTGGGGATGACTGCAGCAGGCTGGCTGGTGGTCTTGGAGATATGGTAGGCACAAATGCAGTAGTCTAATTCTGTATAGTTTGTTAATCTAACTTAATTAATTAATCTAACTTAGTTAATCTAAAGCTGTAGTGCAGTTGGTAGAGCACTCACCTGCAAACTGTGAGGTCGAAGTTTCGAGCTTCGGGCCAGCCAGTGTGCTATTTGGCAGACACCAGTGCTGTAGTGGACGGCGCGGTCTAGCAGTCTGTGGCAACTGTTCACTGAAGTCCCTGATCATCAGGGCACCCACCTTTGCCCAGCTATTGAGTAATGAGTGCATGGTGGTAAAAACTGCATCATTACTGGTTTGCAACTCTTTCAGTATTTGATTGTTTTCATCATATCATCAATATAATATTGTTTAATGGGGATTTGATTTATGCCTTCAATGCACCTGTTACTTTACTGTATTCATAAAATGTATTGGTTTAGTATATTCTCCCAGTATTTTTTATTTTTACATTTTTGGGGGTGAAATTTCCATGTTTTTTATTAATTAATTTCTGGTCTCAAAATGCCACCTTTGTTAAGAGCAGTCAAGAGTTTTAGAGTAGTGTTCGAGTAGAGAATGAGTTAAATGAATGTTTTTAGGTAAATGTAGGTGTGCGACAGGGTTGTGTAATGTCACCGTGGTTGTTTATGGATGGTGTGGTGAAGGAGGCAAAAATTAGATCTATTGGTAGAGGATTGTGTTTAGTAGGAAAGAATGGTGGTGATTGGGAGTTGAATCAGGGTTTGTTTTTTTGTTTTTTTCCTCCTCTATGTGAGTGAGAAAGACAAAAGGCAAATCTGCCTGTATCGAGTGCCACCCCAGAGTTGAAAGAGTGACGGGGCCAAAATCAAGGGACGTTCGAGCCAAAATGACTGGACACACAGAGTTTGAGGCAATTTAAGTCATAGGAAGAGGGAAGGACTGATTCTGGGATAGAGTTCCAGAGCTCAGCAGTTGAATAGAAGAAAGTGAGAATAACTTCACTCTTGGGTTGGAGAGTTACAGAGTAGGGGAGGGATTGTGTTGCAAGACGGGTACTACGTACCCTACGTAGAGGAGGTGGTATACGCTGGGAAAGCTCTGAGGAACATTGATTATAATATTATAGTAGCGATAGAAGAGTGAGAGAGATGCAACATTGTGGCGAATAGAGAGAGATTGCAGAGAGTTGGTGAGTGGGCGGGAGAGAATGATACGAAAGGCTTTCCTTTCTACTTTGTCTAGGAGTGCGGTATGAGAGGATCCTCCCCACACATGTGAACATTACTCAATACAAGGACGCAAAGTGCCCCTATACAGAGTAAGAAGCTGTGCAGGGGTAAAGAACCCCTTGAGGCAGTTGAGCACACCCAGTTTCTGGGAGGCTGCCTTAGCAAGACTGGTAAAATGGTCCTTCCAAGTGAGAGAAGAAGAAAAAGAGACACCGAGAATATTGAGAGAAGATGAAGGATTGATTTTTGTATTGTTGAAGTGTAAAATTAACATCCCCAGGACACTGGCTGCAGACTGCCCAAGGATTAAAAAATATATAGATACTGTATATATAAAGGTAAAGGTAGGTTTGCGACAGGGTTGTGTATTGTCACCATGGCTGTTTAATATGTTTATGGATGGTGTGGTGAGGGAGGTGAAAATGAGAACTATGTTTCCCGGGCATTTCTGCACCCTCCTCAGCTCCCCGCCATGGAGTGGCTTCGGTCACCCAGGCTTTATTGTGGTCGGCAGGGAGGGTTCTGTGGGGGCACTCGGTTATGGCTTTGGCCTTGCTCGGGGCCTTGGGGCTGTTCGGCCAGGCAGCTTGGGGAACAACAACAACAACAACAACAACAACTATGGGAAGAGGATTGGGTTTAGTAGAAAAGAATGGTAGAGATTGGGAGTTGAATCAGTTGCTGTTCGCTGATGACACAGCGTTGGTGGCGGATTCTGAGGAGAAATTGCAGCGGGTAGTAAGAGTTTGCAGTGGATTGTGGGAGGAGGAAACTGAAGGTGAACGTCAATAAAAGTAAAGTAATGGTGTGTAATAGGGGTGAATCTAGATGTGAGGCTGGATGGGGAAATATTGGAACAAGTAGAGTGTTTTAAATATCTAGGAGGAACGATAAGCAGGAGTGGAGGTATGGAAATGGAGGTAAAACAGAGAGTGTGTGAAGGAAGGAAAGTTTTCGGAGCAATGGGAAGTACAGTATGTGGAAGACGAGAAATCTCGGAATGAAAGTAAAAAGTGCAATGTATCAAGGAATTGTTGTGCCAACAGTGATGTATGGGGCTGAGACATGGGCTCTGAAGAAAAAGGAGAGAAGAAAGCTGGATGTGATGGAGATGAGCTGCTTGAGGAGTATGTGTGGAGTTACTCGTAGGGAATATAAGTGAAATGCTGGGTGTGAAGGGAATTCATGGTCTCCTGAAAACTCCCCAGGCCCACTTAGGGTCAACCTTTCCTGGCGCCTGGCGCGGGGCTCGAATTTCTGAAGGGAGTTTAACCCTCCTAAAAACACACAGGTTTTGAGATGCCTTGGGTGGGGTTCGAACCCTGGTTAGTGACCATGACCATCATAGGTCAACCAGGCCCGCGCGCTAACCCACTGTACTACCACGGACGTACAAAAGTATAGTAACCTTAGTCCGATTTGTAAGAACCAGGTGATAGTCTCGTGGTGATTCACGTGATGAGTTTATTGGACTTCCCATCAACGACTATTTTACACTATACCTGACGTCAACTCGGGTAGTACATTATTGGGGTTGCGGGATATTTTCGAGGGCATTACATTACATCCTTCTTTAACTAGGCTAGTCCCTAGCCTCTTTAAGGTCGTAAGGTATCGTAGCTGTATCACCTCAGCAATTTCAATATTGTTAGGGTCCGCGTGATGGGTGCTCTATGTAGCTACCAGATCACATTCCGTGACTGCCACCAATGAAATGCTGGGTGTGAAGGGAATTCATGGTCTCCTGAAAACTCCCCAGGCCCACTTAGGGTCAACCTTTCCTGGTGCGGGGCTCGAATCTCTGAAGGGAGTTTAACCCTCCTAAAAACCCACAGGTTTTGAGATGCCTTGGGTGGGGTTCGAACCCTGGTTAGTGACCATGACCATCATAGGTCAACCAGGCCCACGCGCTAACCCACTGTACTACCACGGACGTACAAAAGTATAGTAACCTTAGTCCGATTTGTAAGAACCAGGTGATAGTCTCGTGGTGATTCACGTAATGAGTTTATTGGACTTCCCATCAATGACTATTTTACACTATACCTGACGTCAACTTGGGTAGTACATTATTGGGGTTGCGGGATATTTTCGAGGGCATTACAATAAGGATAAAACAAAATTGAGGAAAAGAACGAACCCAGAATTGCCAATGAAAAGAAATCTTTGGACATTGATTAGAAGAAAGAAACGATTGTGGGAAAGACTAAAATTGTGAAAAAAACAGGGGGTCTAGTATAGAAGCTAAAGAAGTGGATCTGGTACGCAGACAAATAAACAATAAAATAAGATGGGAGACAAGGAGTGGGGTGAAGGAGAGGGAGAGAGAGATTGCTAGAAATGTGAAGGATAATCCAAAAATATTCTGGAAGTACATTCAGGAAAAGTTAACAAGAAGAGTAGGGATCCCAGAGCTGGTAGGGGGGTTGGATGATGGGAGTAGAGCGGAGACTGAGAAGGAGAAAGCAGAGGTGCTGGGGAAATACTTTGGGGGGGTACTAACAGTTGAGTCGGATGATGCAGTGCCTACTATTCCCATCAAACAGGCACCGGCACTAGAACTAATAGAGTTTTCCCATGCTAGAATAAGAAGGGCTATAGAGAAAATTAACAGAAGTAAGTCACCGGGACCGGATGGGATACACCCATTAATCATAAAGGAAGGAGGGGAGATGTTAGTAGAGCCATTGAAAATGTTATTTGAGGTATCGTTTAATACAGGACAAATCCCGATGGACTGGAGAGAGGCGAACATAACAGCTATATTAAAGAAGGGAAAGAGAAATGACCCAGGGAATGATAGACCAGTCAGTTTGACAAGTGTTGTGTGTAAACTAATGGAAACGGTAATTAGAGAAGGAATAATGGATCATATGAAATCAAACCAACTTTTCAGTGGGAGACAGTTCGGATTCTTGCCGGGGAGGTCGACGGTACTACAGCTAATTAAGGTGGTAGATGATTGGATGCAAATTCTAGAAGATGGTGATGTAATAGACGTGGTATATTGCGATTTTATGAAGGCCTTCGATAAGGTCCCACATAAAAGGTTAATAGAGAAAGTTAGAAGCTATAATATAGGGGAGAAATGTGTGAAATGGATAGAAGCCTTCCTGAAAGATCGGAGACAGAGGGTACTGGTGAATGGAATAGGCTCGGAGTGGAGGGAAATTACAAGTGGGGTACCTCAGGGATCTGTGTTGGGACCACTGCTGTTCGTTATATTTATCAACGACTTACCTGAAGTTATAACTAATGGAAGTGAGGTATACCTGTATGCGGATGACACTAAGCTGTATAGAAGAGTGAGGAGTGAGGAAGATGTGGGTTTGCTTCAAGGAGATGTGGAGGGCATGAAGGGATGGTCTGAGCATTGGTTAATGCCTTTTCATCCAAAAAAATGCAAGTACATGCGGATTGGGACAAGCAAGATAGACAAGGTAGGATACAGTATGTATGAAGCGATGGAGGAAGTAAATGCAGAAAAGGATATAGGAGTAGTGATAGACAATAAGTTAAATTTCTCAGAACATTTAGCGGAAAAGATAAACAAAGCCAATAGAATTGTAGGGCTGATAAGGAGGACATTTGTGTCACTTGACGAAGAAATCTTCAGGAATCTCTATACAGCGCTGGTTAGGCCGCACCTGGAATATGCGAACCAGGTGTGGGCTCAATATATGGTAAAGGATATAGAAGCAGTGGAGAAAGTGCAGAGGAGAGCTAGCAAGCTGGTACCAACGTTGAAGAATGCGGGCTATGAGCAGAGGTTGAGGGACACTGGGGCTTCCGACACTGGCATATAGGAGAAAGAGAGGGGATATGATAGAGACTTTTAAGATAGTGTCAGGAAAGTACGATGAGGATGTGTGTGAAGGTATCTTCTTGATGCGGGAGGGAACAAGAACGAGAGGACACTCTAAGAAAATTTACAAAGAAAGAAATAGGCTTGAGAAGGCAAAGAACTCATTTTGTGATAGAGTGGTAAATGAGTGGAACGCACTGCCCCAGTATGTAGTCGATTCCGAATCAATAAGGGAGTTTGAAAGTAATCTTGATAAAGCATGGGGAAGACAAGATTTGAAGTTTGATTATAAAACAAAAATACAGAATAGTAAAAATGTTGCGTCTGCTACCGCCGCCGCCAACACCGTGAACGACCGCAGCAGTGCAAGTACTGGTACTGAGCTGGATACACAGGCCTAGTTTGCCTTTTTCCAGAGGATCTACTGTAAGAAACTGTAAGAAACTGTAGAGACGGATTGAGGAATGAAGAGATACGTAGGAGAGTGGGGCAGAAGGAACATTTGTCAGCCAGAGTGGACAGAAGGGTGCTGAGCTGGTATGGTCATGTTGAACGAATGGGAGATGAATGGCTTACAAAGAGAATATATGAGTCAGATAGAAGGGCAGGAAGATTCCCATTGAAATGGAGAGACTGTGTAAGACAAGCTTTGGATGGTAGAGGAATGACTATAGATCAGGCAAAGGAAGTGGTAATAAACAGGAATAAATGGAGAATGCTTGTAAATAGTTGAGTGAACACGTGGTCATTTGGGGGAAGGGGTCGGGCGCAAGTTGGACTAGATAATAGTCCATCAGGCGCCTGGCCCGGGGAGACTATTAATATGAAGGATGCGCCTGGAAGTGTAGTGGGCGGGCTTGTGGCTTTGGCTCCGCTACATGTCTGCCTGCTGAGATCGGAGCCTATCCGGGTGGTCGGGGGCCAGGGGAGTGCTGGAGCGACCTTGGTGACCCTGGTCTCTGGTCTCTTTTGTGTTTTGTCTGTGTTTGTTTGCTGTTTTGTCTTGTGTTTTGTGTTTTCCTGTTCTTGCTCTGTCTTGAGTCGGCCACCCCCAAGAAAATCCAAAAAAAACAAAAAATAATAAAATAGAGGAAAAATAAAATAAAAAAATAGGAAAAGTGGGGATTGGGCCTGAGCATATAGATAGATAGATAGATAGTATATATAATAATATAATAATTATATATGATAATCAAGATACCGTTGTATCCAGGATGGAGGTCTGTACGAGGGAGGTGGTTGGAGTCGGGAACCGAGTACCTCTGATGAAGATCTGAGGTCCATGTTGAATACTCATCGACGAACATCTCTCCCAGAGTATCCACCTGGACCAGCACCATTTGTACAATCATCTCATATGGTGCAACAACCCCAGGTAATATACCGGTAACGTTTTATAACCTGTAGTTTGTTTTTAGCCAGCGATAAATTCAATTTTTTTTTTTTTTTTTTTTTTAATTACTGGGCTATTACGGTGTGTGTTTATGTATGTATGGGTAAAACACCGATACAGGTACAGTACTCAATACTTTTCCTCCGTAAATAAGTACAGTACCACCAACTTTAAGCTCCTGGTATGCTCCCTTTCTTTCTTTTTTTGGTTTGTTTACATATGTCAGCTGATGCACCCCATTACACTCCAGTATTTAGAGAAAATATATCATATTTGATTATTATTATAGCCCTCATCAGGTATTAAGTGAATGTGATTGATCGAAAGAACAAAATTCACCGACTCACCGTTGTAGACAAGTCGAAAACTTTCTGTAACTTAAGAAGACCACACAACGTATTCACTGTTTGATGGCTGTACGAACACAAGCGGGCATTCAGGATGCCTGTGTCCGATTCCTTGAGGTATGAAACGAATCCTGCAGCAAACTGAAAACATTTATACAATTTATCTCAAAATTTGCGCTGCGTCAATAATAGCTCCATTTGTTTTGGCGTGACGCTACTTTTACGGCTTAAATATACCTCTCATGCGTTGTATTTTATATACTGTATTTCAAAGTAATATACTGTACAGTCACCATTAGTGTGTTAAGACGAAACCAAATCCCTGAAGCAGTGTTCAAACAAGTTTCCATGTTGTCAAGTGTTGAAACTTGAAATTTACTAATTAACTTCAAGTAATGGCTATAGATGGGTTTTAATCTATTAATTGTATACTCATTTTCCAATAAATGTGCATTTAATATATTTAATCATATTACCTAATGTAGATATGACAGTTGAGGCTGTATAATCCAAGAATAGAGGCCTGTAGGGGGTGTTAATATGGGTAGGGGTATGAATAGAGAAAATGGGAATACCATGACAGACTTAGATAGAAATCTTAGGCCTCAACACAAACACTCAAACTCACAAATACATATTTGTAGGAACGCTAAAAGCAGTAACAAGAAATATGGTGGTCAGTATGGAAGTGAAGAAGTCCTTGCATGACAGTGTGGTAATCCCGACACTGACTTACGGAAGCGAAGCATGGACGTTGGTTGAGAGACTCAGACCAAGAGTGAGAGCAGTGGAAATTAATTACTTAAGGAGTGCGTGTGGAGTTACATGGAGGGATAGACACACTAATGAGGAAGTAAGAAGGAGGTGTGGTGTGGAGGTAGATGTGCTGGAAAGTGTGAAAAGGAACAACTTGAGATGGTTCGGCCATATGGAACGTATGGAAAGCGAGAGAATGACTAAGAGGGTGTACGAGAGCGAGGTGGAGGGACAGAGGGAGAGGTAGACCGAATATGAGGTGGAAGGATGGAGTGAGGAACTACATGAACGAAGGCGGTGCTGGTTGGGGGGAGGGGCGTCGACTGACTGGGGACAGAGGTGCATGGGGGCGGTTCGTTTGTGGCCACCCCTTCGGGGATCACGGCGTCAGGCAATAGATAGATAGATAGATATACTGTATTTTTGAAAGGGGTGTAGCCACAGAGTGTGAGGTGAGGTTGAATGGTCAGGCTATGGAAAATGTCAGCTCATTAAGTATTTGGGCAGTGTGTTGAGTAAAGATAGGAGTATGAATGAAGAAGTGCGGAATAGGGTGCAACAGGGGAAGAGGGTTGTAGGAATGTTGAAAGCAGTAACAAGAAATAGGGTGGTCAGCATGGAAGTAAAGAATTCGCTGCATGTCAGTGTGGTAATCCCGACATTGACTTACGGGAGCGTAGCATGGACGTTGTTGGAGAGACAAATCAAGAGTGAGAGGTGTGGAAATGAGTTACTTGAGAATTATCATTCTATTATTATCAAATCTGATGCCCCGCTTCCAGAGGAAGCACCCCAAAAAGGGATGGCCATGGCAGAAACTGCCTCCAGGCTCCCAGATATGCCCCGACTGACCCACTCCATAGTGCCATTTCCACTAAGTGGATTATGACCCTTAGCAGTGAAGGAGCAGACCCAGAGCAGTCCCTCACCCGGATGGCAGTTCCACCACTGTTTTACTATTTTATTTACCCCAGTGGGGCCCTGGCTGGAAGCATACCAAGCACAGGAATTTTCTGAAGCTAGGAACCAGTGGTCCACTGCTCCAGAAGCTTGAGAAGTGCATGTGAAATTACATGGAGGGATAGACAGACGAATGAGGAAGTACGAGAGCGGTGTGGTGTGGATGTAGATGTGCTGGAAAGTGTGAAAAGGAACACCTTGAGATGTTTCGGCCTTGTGGAACGTATGGGAAGCAAGAGAGTAACAAAGATGAGCACTATACGAGAGTGAGGTGGAAGGACAGAGAGGTAAACCGAGAGAGAGGTGGAAGGATGGAGTTAAGAAGCATGTGCGTGATGAGATGCATACTAGCAGGCTTTGATGGTTTGGACATGTGGAGAGGATGGATGAACAAAGCTGAATGAAAAGATGCAAGTCCATGAATGTGGAGGTAGCTGCACCAATGGGCGGACCAAAAAAGACGTGGGGTCGGACTTTGCAGTTTGATCTTAAATCAAAGAACCTGACAAGTGAGGCAGCTCTTAACAGGGCTGTCTGGAGCACCGCCATTAAGACATAAGACCAGAACCGCGCTTCTTGTGGAGCACTCGGTCTTTAAATTTGTGTATGTATGTATGAAAACGGTGCTGGATGGGAGGAAGGGCGTCGACTGACTGGGGACAGAGGTGCATGGGGGTGTTTCGTTCGTGGCCAGTTGGCCACACTTTCAGGGATCACGGTTCCCGGCAATAGATAGATGGAAAGATACAATGCCACTTAAATAGTTTGAATTTCCTGGTCCCGCAAGGCGATCACCCTTTAACCCTTCCTGCCCGGGCAGCATTTTAAAAGGACAGATGGGCAGGAGCCCGGGTGTCCCCTTGTAATCCGTAAGCTAGGCTATTAACCCTTCCTGCCCGGTTGTCATTTTAAAATGACACCACGAAATAAGGGCAGGTGCCCGGGTGTCCTTTCAGGACTTTTAAGCTTGAAAGCCTATTCAGCTTGGTCTGAACGCCGTGCGTCCGACGCATGTAAACAAAGCCGATCGTTGCGTCACCGCACCTCCGAAAACAAGAAGGAGAAGACTCGTGTGTTATTGTATGTCTGTATGTCGTTGTTTCAGTAGTGAAAAGATCGTCGTATTGCTAACATCGCCTGAAAATGCTCTCCACTGAAATCGTCATCACAACTGAACCAGTTGACTTAGAGAGCCAGTCTACTCAACGCCAGTCTACAGATTGGAAACCGCACTACATTTATAGATGCGTGGGAAATTTCTAGTAGTTATATTTAAAAAAAATACGGTAGCCTAGGCCTAGACGTTTTTCGGCCAGATCGCCCGGGTAGCCCACCCTGTCCTTTGGAGATACAGCCCGGGCCAGGAGGGTTAAGCGTGTTTTGAAAGCCGCGCGTCCGACGTAGGTAAACACAGCTGGTCGGCACGCACCTCCAAAAGCAAACAGACTTCGGAGCTTTGTTGTTGTGTGGTCTGCTAAGACAGATTTAGTGTTAAAAAGTGTGTCATATTGCTAACATCGCCTCAAAACTCTCTCCACGGAAATCGTCATCACAACTGAACCAGTTGACTTAGAGAGCTCTACTCAACGCCAGTCTACAGATTGGAAACTGCAGTACGTTTAGAGATGCGTGGGAATTTTCTAGCAGTTAAAATAACAAAGATACGGGTAGCCTATTAAATACGTTTTTCGGCCATATCGCCCGGATCTCAACAACGTCCTTAGGAGGGTGGCCCCGGGCCAGAAGGGTTAATAGCTAATCCAGTACTGTACTGTATAGTAGTTACACTGTAATATGATTAAAAAAGCCTTCAGCTTCACATAATATATATGTAATTCAATTACTTACCAACATTTCACAGCCATCAGAATCTTCTCAATATTTTCCTATTTTCACCAGTCGCCGGTCATAAGCCAATCATGACCGCCCAGTCTCGCTCTCTCAGTGGCTGGTTATGGCGGTCTCTCTGTTCTGTCACATTACAGGCTTATATGACGAACATAGCTTCAATATCAACATTTCCACGCATGATTTATAATGGTGAATAACTGAACGTCTTATTTGACAACGTGGAGCACCTTGGAATAGTGAAAATAGGAAAATATCGAGACGATTCTGATGACCTTACAAATGACATGTTGGTAAGTACTCGAAGTACATATTATTATGTGTCATATAGGTTACAAATTATATTGTCGTTATAATTTACGACGCACCAACTTCATGAAGATTCACCATGTTATAACTTGGCTGCCATAAGCTGATTTTAGTGCTTTAAATGACTTATAAATACTTTAGGGTGTGTTGGTGCGTGTGTCGAAGGACGTCCGCCATGACAACAAAAAGTTAGAAAAGGGATGATTATAGTGATTTTCATGATCTTTTCAGTTTATGGGGTGCTCGGGGAGATAGTTGTCCACCAGTCCTGCATTTTAACTAATCCGGTACAACCGCTGCCCGCTGCATGCCGGATTAAAAGACTTAAACTGTAGTATTATTATTTTCCAGAGACCGAGTCCGTTCCCCATTGAACCTTGGTCTGCGGGACCTGTGGCAAGACCATCGGCCCCTTATGTTGCCAGTTCCTTCCAACACAAACAAACACAAAAAACATCATCAGGTCCTGTTTTGGGCCGTACTGGTCCCCATCGGGTCACAATGCCTCTCTCTACAGCTTCTAAAGGCACTCAACCGTCAAGTTTTGACTTGAGAAACCGGTTGTAAGTATATATTTACTATTTTAACTTTATATTTTTATAGTTTTTTTAGTTTTATACTCAGTTTCAAGAAGTTAATCCAATATTTTCTTTAGCTCTTGTTTGTATGTTATTGTATACAGTAATAATAATAATAATAAGCATGTTACTTATTTCTCATAAGCGCCAATTTTTCCGAAGAATTCACTAACGCTCGGAAAGAGAGAAAAAAGAACAAAATCAATGCATCAAAAGAAGGCTTATATACAACACACATTTAACAATCACTAGCAGTGGAAAAATAGCCTACACTCTATAGCCATCTGTCATGACACCTCTCTCAAGATCATAGCTTCTCTCAAAGAGAAAAGTCTTAAGTTGCCTCTTGAAGCATTCAACAGAACTCAGTTGTCTCATGGACAGCGGCAACCTGTTATACAACCTCGGAGCCATGTAGTAGAATGACCTCTCAAAGAAAGAAGACTGCTGGAAAGCCCTTGGTTCATCAAGACGAAAAGGGTCATTGTCATGACGCACAACTACACCATGGTGTGCCGGTGGGTGCCTGAGCAGCTCCGCAAGGTACCTAGGCTCACCAAATTTGAGAACCTTAAAAGTCACCAAACACAACTTAAATTCTATTCTTGCTCTTACTGGCAGCCAGTGCAGTTCTATGCGAAGAGATGTAGTAGGAGTTCTAGGTGGAACACCAAAAATGAGTCTTGCGGCCCTGTTAAGAACAGACTGAACTTTCTTTAAAATATAATTTGGAAGACCCACCAACAGGGCATTGCAATAATCAACATGAGAGAAGACAATGAGTGAACCAACGTCAGGAGGCAACGTCTGGTTATAAACGGCTTCACCAAATAGAGATTTCTGATGTGCAAGTAACAACTTTTAACTATCTGGTTTACATGCTCTTTGAAATCTAATCGGGAGTTCACATATACACTCAGATTTCGAACAGAGTTGGCCGGTCGCAGCTGAGATCCACCCACATTGATGGAGAGGGCACCTACTATATCATCAGCTCTTCTATTTCCTCGGATGATGAGAATATCAGTTTTACCATCATTTAGTTTAAGTTTTCTCGCTCTCATCCACTTCTTGATATCAGACATCAACAATTCCATCTTACTCCGTATATCAACTATATTTGTGATTCTCACATAAATCTGGGTGTCAGCTGCATAAAAGTGAAAGGTGACATTATGTGCACGAAGCAGAAGAGACAAACTGCTGATATAAATTATAAATAGGATAGGACCTAAAACTGATCCCTGCGGAACACCATACTGCAGGGGTGTCGAGTCCGAGACCATTTGATTTACCATCACACTCTGGGATCTACCTGACAAGTACGACCCAAGAAGCAAGAGAGCGGAGCCACGCACACCACAATCATAAAGATCACTCAATAACAACTCGTGATTCACTGTGTCAAAGGCCGCAGAGAGATCAAGCAAGACCAATAGTGAGGCCACACCATTGCAAATGTTCTCAACTAGATCATTATGTACTCTAATCAATGCTGTTTCAGTTGAATGATGCCGTCGGTAAGCAGACTGAAAAATTGGGATAGTTTCAGTCTGCTGAAGTAGTGGTTGTAATTGGTCAAGTATTGCACGCTCTAATATCTTTGATATGAAGGACAGGTTGGAGACAGGACGATAGTTCAACATGTTCTCAACATCAAGTCCAGGTTTCTTTAGAGTAGGTCGGAGTAGTGCATGCTTTTCAGAATGTGGGAAGCTACCTTCAGAGAAGCACTTATTAATTATTTTGGAAATAAACTCAACTGTGTGATCATAGACTCTTGGTAGCTTGGAAACATTTATGGGATCCAACGGGCAAAATGTTTTATTGAGGTTTCTTATGTAGGACGAGATCATGTCCACCTCTACTGAGTGAAAGGATGAGAGGACATTATTAGGAATGTGTCGGGGTTGGAGTACAACTGAAAGTTCTTCACCAACAGAAGCATCATCCAGTTCCTGTCTTATGCGAGTTATCTTGCCAGCAAAAAATGCCACAAAGTTGGCAGGCAACTCGGCATCGGGTACAGAAGGTCTTAAGCTGACTCTTGTTTTTCCAAGTAAACTGTTTACAATTGAAGCCAACCTCCTCTGGTCGTTACCACATGAGTCAACTTTTCCCTGATAATACACTTTCTTTTCATCTTTGATTGTGTGGACCACGGCTCTTCTGGCTGACCGATATTGCAACCATGTAGAGTCTGTTTTATTTTTCCGCCATTCACGTTCAGCTCTTCTACGCGCTCTTCTAAGAAATTTAACTCGAGTGCTATACCAGGGTGAATCATCTCGTACTATGATTTTCTTCTTTACTTCTGGACAGTGATGATCGAACACTAATTTAAGTGCATTTCCATATACCTCCACCAGCTCATCTGAAGTAAGGTTGGAAGTATCAATACTTCCCAAGTACTGTTTTACTTCACTGCTAGCCAAATTTTGGTCTGTATTTTTATAATTTCTAAATCTGATTACTTTTTCATGTGTACGTGGCTTAGGGAAATCAAAGCTGAAAGTAATCAAAGCATGATCAGAGGTATTAGGGTCTGCATTCTCAACATCAACATCCAGAACACCACCACAACCAACAGCAGAGAAAACCAAGTCAAGGGTGTGTCCTAAGATATGAGTTGGGTGGGATACATGGTTTACAAAATTGTTCTGATCAGTCAACTCAAGGAACTCAGGAGAGAATGGCTTCAGATGAGGGCTGTCAACCCAGTAATTAAAATCTCCACATATCAAAAGTCTTCCGGTTTTAGCAGAAAATTCCTCGAGAAACTGCCCAAACTCTTCCATAAAACCCCTATCTGTGCCACGATGGCCAGGCCTATAGACAATTGCCATTCTTAGAATTTGTTGATGGAGTTTTATTTCCACTTCCAACAGTTCATAATAAAGAGGGGCTGGGTTATGGCTTATTTGCAAGATATTCACCAGAGATGTGGAGTAGACAACTGCCACTCCACCACCCGGATGATCTCCCCTAGGCCTAGGAACATTTATTATGGAATGGGTTTTAGGCAATGCCGCCTGGATAATATTCAGATCTGACTCGAACAACCAGGTCTCAGTGAGACATAATACATCAAGGTTTCGTTCATCCAAGATCTCGCAAATATGATCCATTTTGTTACGCAAGGAACGAACATTAACAGACCCAGTTTCAACCGGCTCCCGTGTGCATTTTTCAGTTTTTTGAACCTACAAAATTGGTGTTTTCAATAACTTTATTTCTCTGAGCTGTCATTAGAGGACAATTTCTACTTGAGGCGAAATGATATGGCGGCTCCGTAACTGATGTGGAGCTCATACAATTTATACATTTGGGGGAAGTCTTGTTGGTGCAGTCTTTTGAGTTATGAGTACCGGCACAGAAGTTGCATTTTGGATCCTCATTTTTCCAATAACACCTGTCACTGGTATGGCCAAAGCCCTGGCAATGGTAACATTGTGTTACCCAGAAGCGATCGTATGCACGACATCTCACAAGTCCAACATACACAGAATTGCCATCATCCACAATGGAAGAGCGTATTTCAGGTGACATTTTTACTACCGCAGTCTTTGTGTGTGCATCACTCTTTTGCTTGGTGAATAGCAAATTCATAGCTAAGCCATCGTCGACCAGGGACTTTATTCTTGGGTTCTTGTTGAGGATGCTGGGAATGATCTCATTATCCTCAGCGTCATTAGCAATGCCTACCAGAGTCATTTTTGGCATCATCTTCTTTGGTTCGGAGACACTGAAGGCACTGTCCACCCCCAAACACTGATTGATGGCCCTTCCTGCGTCTTCTTTGGCTTTCTTGGATGGAAGTCGTACCACCAGTACACCTGAATCAGTTCTAGTTAACTTGTTAACCGGAACCGAAGCCAAAGCAGTCTCGATTGCCTTTGTATCTGGTGGGCTTACTGGCTCGGAGGATCGGTCTTTTGGCTTCACTACCAGGACCTGATGGTCCCAGACAGTTTTTTTCTTTCCACCATCTACCACCTCAGTGGTGCGTTTGGTCAGCTCCTTTTTGGTCTCTTCAAATGTTTGCTGAACTATCTTGGCAAACAAGGGAATGTTGGGGGCAGCAACTTTAGTCTCAAGGATATCCATTCTGTTACCAATACTCTCTATCTCCACGGCCACCGCAGCAAGGGCACCCTTCACTTCGTTTACAATGGCAGTCTTCACTTCACCAACTAGGGCAGCCGTCAGGTCATCCAAGGTCTGCTGACTAATTGCTGCATCCTTTGCAGCCAGGGGGGTGGTATCGCAAACAGTGCAATGCCATTTAAATCCAGGTTTCTTCTTTTCAAGTACTCTGAGGTCCTCATCATCAACATTTATACAGTTAACGTGAAAATAGGTACCACACAAGTAGCAGCCCAGCGATTTGGCCTTGCCCACAACCTTCCCGCAACTGCAACTCTGCTTGCTTGCTGCCATTTCAGTGGAAGTAACCAATAATTAAAAACAAAAACACCTGTTTTTCGTATCTGATTAAAAATAAGAGAAAACCCTAGTTTTTAAAAAACGTGAAAATAACTACCTGGGATAGACCCCAGGTAGCGCTGTCCCCGTCAGTGCCACCACAATGGAAAAAAATTAAAATGGAAAAGAAAAAAAGGGAAAGTGGTGTCTACAAGGTCACCGCGGGCAGGTGGGGATCGACTTGGCTACCCTTTGGGGGTAGCCCAACCGAGATGCGTGGAGAGACCACGCACAGGATGGCAGATGTGTGTGGTGCAAAAACTTTAACCAATTTTGCACACTGTTTTGAGCTTATAGCAGTGACAATACAATTTCCACGGTACTCAGCAAGACCCTATTGGTTACGATACTGCCACTGCGCAAAGCTGTACTGTATATATAATGTATATATATACTGTACTGTATAGTATTTAAGAAATTACTAACAGTGGAGTCATACAGGCGCATTTTTCATTGATTAGGATTCTTCGTACAGTTCATCTATCTATTTTGTAGTGGTTCTCTCCGTCAATGATGTGAGAGCCTTATCCATTATAAGGGCTCCCCGGGTCCTTTAACCTAAGAAGTGCTGAGGTAGGGTAGTGGCCACCCCTCCCTGTGCGGAGGTATTTCGACTGTTTCCTTCACTCAAATCGTCATCGTACCATAAATATCATTAATACTTATCCATATGTGCCTATTTTACATTGATTATAAAGGTATTAACCTGTTACAACTGAGCGATCTCTGCCATATGCATTGCTTACTCTGACTGTTCCTTTTACTTACATATTTTCTAGATCTCAAGTGACGGCGTCTCTTCCGTGGATTGACCTCCCAATCTACCAAGATTGGAAGCCAAAGCGTCACATTTTTCCTTTGCCCCTTAACTTTCTCTTCATAATTGCTGAGGGGCACAAGGGCCCTGGGTGGGGCTTTGGTTTCCCGGGCGTTTCCGCAACCTCCTCAGCTCCCCGCCATGGAGTGGCTTCAGTCACCCAGGCTTTATTGTGGTCGGCAGGGAGGGTTCTGTGGGGGCGCTCGGTTATGGCCTTGGCCTTGCTCGGGGCCTTGGAGCTGTTCGGCCAGGCAGCTTGGGGAACAACAACAACAATAAAACAAGTGGAAACAGCGTTTGGATAGTCAAAATCGGCAAATTAGATCGGGAGTTACATAACCAAAGGCTGAGCTAGCCTGCCAGCCTACCACCTGTCATGACATCTGGAGAGACACTGTCGTGTAATTGTCTCTCTTTCTCTCTTTCATTCGCTATGTAGAACATACAAACACACCCCTCTTATGACTCGCTATTGATAGTACGAAAACATATCGACGAAATAAGGGAATAAGAGGGAGAATAGGTGATAATTGAAGGGGGGGATATGGAGGAGTGATATTTGCCATGGCCAAGGGGCAATAAAAAAAAAAAAAAAAAAAAAAATTGATACTGGGCTGGTTTAAATGTTTTTTTTTTAGGCCTGGGATTATATAAGGAGTTCCGCAGCGCAGCGGTAGGCCTTATATAAGTAGATCCGCAGTCCAGAGGTTAAGGAACCCAGAGATTGCTTAACGCAACCCAAATAATAGAAAAATTACATTCCAGGGGATACCCCTTACATAGGGGAGGTGTGGTGGAGTGGTCATGCCACTGGATTGGTAATCCAATGGACCCGGGTTCAAATCCCGATATGTCAATGGGAAGATATTATTGGGATTGAGTTTGTGCTGTACCTAGTATCAGTGCATTACCACAAAGCCCACCGAAATGCCAAAAAAATACCCTCATTGTTCCCTGATTAAATAACAATATTCCCATATTCAAAATATGTTACAGGGGGACAATGCCTAGTGAGTTCACTGCTCAATAGGTGGCGTTCTGAGAGTGAGGGTCTGAGTCTGGAGGGTGAGACGGTGAAGCACTTGAGCGAAGCAACCAGCCGCTTCAGAGATGGAGCTGCTTCGAGCCATGATGGATGCTTCACATGTCTCACTCCCCAGGCTGGAACAAGACCTCACGGGCTTCACCGTGTTGAGCGGTGGAATGTACAGGCTCTCAGCCTATGCCCGAGAGGGAGTAGTTGGAATATAGAAAAAATAAATAAAAATAAAAACATAGTTCCAGGGGAACGTCATCAAATTGAATATCTCTATTAACCCTCGGAATCCGGGAGGCCTCATATGAGGCAAAATGCGCTCATAAAAATCGCCGCTATAATCGTCAGAACTCGGCAACCACGCGTTATAGCGATGTCATCTCTACGGCATTCTACAGACAACAAAAAGTTCTACAATTTGCAAAAACATTGACTGCTCTAGGTGGTCTCAATCAGTAGCTACTGAATTATGAAGTTGATTTTACCAAAATTCATATGAGCCCCCCCCCGGATCCCAAGGGTTAAGAAAGAAAAATAGAATAATAATAGAGTAAGGTTGTTCGAATCCGGCGCCGACACAAAGACAGTCGCTCAGCGCCACCTAGCGCATAAATTTTGCCTCTATTTGGGTTGCAACTGTCCCAACCGGACGTAAGTTTTTTGTGTCCCCTGTTTTGTCCTGTGTCTCTTCGTCTAGCTCCACCTGCTTGCGATAATAGTGAGATAATGTCACAAATTAACATAGGAGGTAGCTAGGCTTATATTTAGGCTATTATCTAGTCTTGTTCTTACCGAAGGATAAGTCAGAAATAGAGAAATTTGAGTGCGTAGTGTGCAAAGGCGAGCTTGTGTTAAGTGATGATCCTGTGGCTGTGAATTTTGGAAATGAGTCATTGGAGCTTGTGAACAAGTTTTGTTACCTAGGAGATACCATCTCTGCCGGTGGTGGGGCCGAGGCTGCCACTGTCGCTAGAATTAGATGTGGCTGGGGGAAGTTCAGAGAACTGCTGCCAATCCTGACCATGAAAAGAATGCTTCTCCCCCTGAAGGGAAAGGTGTATGCCTCATGTGTTAGAAGTGCAATGACGTATGCCTCAGAAACATGGGCCGTTAAAGTAGAGGATGTCAACAGAATGGAACGTAATGAGATGAGAATGGTGAGATGGATGTGTGGGGCCAGGCTACAGGATAGAATAACAAATGTTGAGCTGAGGAGACGTTTAGGTATAAAGAGTATTAGCGAGGTGATGCGTACAAGTAGACTGGGATGGTATGGACATGTGGAGAGAATGGATGAACAAAATTGGGTGAAAAATGCAGGTCTGTGATTGTGGAGGGAGCTGCACCAAGGGGTGGACCGAGGAAGACCTGGGATCGGACTATACGTGCCGATCTCAATTCCAAAAACTTGACAAGTGAAGCAGCCCTTAACAGGGTTGCCTGGAACGCCGCCATTAGGACAAGAGACTGAAACTGCACGTATGTGTGGAGCACTCAGTCTTAAAATGTTATGTACAGTATGTATGTACTGTATGTATGTAGTGATAGCCAGCTTTATGAAGTTTACATTTGTGACTAGACAACCTTACCTTCTTACAGTAGATCCTCTGGAAAAAGGCAAACTATGCCTGTGTATCCAGCTCAGTACCAGTACTTGCACTGCTGCGGTCGTTCACGGTGTTGGCGGCGGCGGTAGCAGACGCAACATTTTTACTATTCTGTATTTTTGTTTTATAATCAAACTTCAAATCTTGTCTTCCCCATGCTTTATCAAGATTACTTTCGAACTCCCTTATTGATTCGGAATCGACTACATACTGGGGCAGTGCGTTCCACTCATTTACCACTCTATCACAAAATGAGTTCTTTGCCTTCTCAAGCCTATTTCTTTCTTTGTAAATTTTCTTAGAGTGTCCTCTCGTTCTTGTTCCCTCCCGCATCAAGAAGATACCTTCACACACATCCTCATCGTACTTTCCTGACACTATCTTAAAAGTCTCTATCATATCCCCTCTCTTTCTCCTATATGCCAGTGTTGGAAGCCCCAGTGTCCTCAACCTCTGCTCATAGCCCGCGTTCTTCAACGTTGGTACCAGCTTGCTAGCTCTCCTCTGCACTTTCTCCACTGCTTCTATATCCTTTACCATATATGGAGCCCACACCTGGTTCGCATATTCCAGGTGCGTCCTAACCAGCGCTGTATAGAGATTCCTGAAGATTTCTTCGTCAAGTGACACAAATGTCCTCCTTATCAGCCCTACAATTCTATTGGCTTTGTTTATCTTTTCCGCTAAATGTTCTGAGAAATTTAACTTATTGTCTATCACTACTCCTATATCCTTTTCTGCATTCACTTCCTCCATCGCTTCATACATACTGTATCCTACCTTGTCTATCTTGCTGGTCCCAATCCGCATGTACTTGCATTTTTTGGATGAAAAGGCATTAACCAATGCTCAGACCATCCCTTCATGCCCTCCACATCTCCTTGAAGCAAACCCATATCTTCCTTACTCCTCACTCTTCTATACCTGTACAGCTTAGTGTCATCCGCATACAGGTATACCTCACTTCCATTAGTTATAACTTCAGGTAAGTCGTTGATAAATATAACGAACAGCAGTGGTCCCAACACAGATCCCTGAGGTACCCCACTTGTAATTTCCCTCCACCCCGAGCCTATTCCATTCACCAGTACCCTCTGTCTCCGATCTTTCAGGAAGGCTTCTATCCATTTCACACATTTCTCCCCTATATTATAGCTTCTAACTTTCTCTATTAACCTTTTATGTGGGACCTTATCGAAAGCCTTCATAAAATCGCAATATACCACGTCTATTACATCACCATCTTCTAGAATTTGCATCCAATCATCTACCACCTTAATTAGCTGTAGTACCGTCGACCTCCCCGGCAAGAATCCGAACTGTCTCCCACTGAAAAGTTGGTTTGACTTCATATTATCCATTATTCCTTCTCTAATTACCGTTTCCATTAGTTTACACACAACACTTGTCAAACTGACTGGTCTATAATTCCCTGGGCACATTCCCTGCAAGTCTGTGATTGTGGAGGGAGCTGCACCAAGGGGTGGACCGAGGAAGACCTGGGATCGGACTATATGCGCCGATCTCAAATCCAAGAACTTGACAAGCGAAGCAGCCCTTAACAGGGTTGCCTGGAACGCCGCCATTAGGACAAGAGACTGAAACTGCACTTATGTGTGGAACACTCAGTCTTAAAATTGTATGTATGTATGTATGTATTTATTCACTATTTATTAATTATATTACCATGTTTTTTTACATTTTATTCTAGATAATAAGCTCGTCAAAATTATAGCTCGCCGTTATAGTCTACGGGGTGCCCTTTTGTGTGCCTTGGGCGCCACACAGTCAAAATGGCGGCTGTTATTAGGCCTCTTCTGAAATTATTTTCATTTTTCAAAATGTTCAGCTTTCTTGAAATGGGGGGGGGGGAGCATATACGTTTCCAAGATAAGTTTATCCTCTTTTTGTTTGTAGGTTATTATTTTATAGTTTACCCTCTCAAAATTGGGAATCTTAAGATTTTTTTTTTTTTTTTTTTTATCGTTATTTAGACTCTCTTAGGTCTAGTTATTGTATATCTTTGAAGTTAATTACTCGTCTATGAGATAATAGTTATAATTCTTTACATTGCTCATAATTTATTATATCTTGTCTCTCCCTATTCTATCCTTTCTATCGACCCTCTATTGCAGTCCGAGCTGGACTCCGGGTCTATCGTTTCAGGTCGTTCTAACTCCGGGTCAGGATGGTGTGTCGGAGGCAGACCGGGGGTAAAGGGGCGTGGAGGAAAAAAAAAATATGCCCCACGCATCCTACTGCGTGTCATACAAGGTGACTAAGGGGGGATGGTGTTAGACTTGTGGACCAACAGCCATTGCTATACAATGAAGCCTTGCTATTGGCACTGGCTTGGTGTGACACTGCTGAGGCTGGTGTGGGGTGAATGGGTGCTACAGGGGACTACTAGTCCTACCTGGGCACTTATTGGTACCACGCCGGGGTCGGCCATAGTGCTCACATGGTGGGCAGTGCTGTTACATGACCTCATTGTTCTAGTCCGAGTTGCCTAATGGCAGTACACTGGCGGTGGTTGTCGCTCCCCCCGGACCCGGATCTGGCGCCTTGGGGCCAACCTGGCTGAAATGGATCCAGAGGGTACAGTGCACAGTGTTTCTCCAGACTGGCACTTTCCGCCTAAAAGTATAGGGGCCCGAACCTGGCGGTAGCACTCCAGGAGGCTGCCCTGTCATTAGGCGAATAATACCGGGCCAGTCGTAGTGCCGTGTACGCGCACAGGGTGCGTCCCTGCGGCTGGTTCTGGTGGGGTGCACTGGGGCCATTGGATCCTAGCCCCATGTAATTCTTGGGAGAAGGTGCTGGGAATGGTCTCCAGGGCAATCTGGAGCTGGAGTTCTGGGGGAGTGGTGATGCCCACTGCCAGCCAACTTACCGACTATGACCTCTCAAACCATATTAAAAAAACGCAAGTCTGAGGAACCAAAACAACACTGGAGACGGGCTGCAGCCCCCTGCAAATTCAGGCTTGCTAGTGTGAATGTTGGAAGTATGAGTGGTAGAGCGAATGGAGTTGTGGAAGTGCTTGAAAGGAGAAGAGTGGATGTCTGCTGTGCCCAGGAAACCCGATGGAAGGGGTGTGGTGCACAGTGCATTGTAGGAAAGAACAAGAGATATCGGTTATATTGGAAACGGGATGAATCTGGAAAACCGAAGGGAGGAGTGGGTGTACTGGTATCTGAGGAGTGGGAGAAGAGTGTGATTGAAATAAAGAGAGTAAATAGAAAATTGATTGTTCTGAAACTGAAAGTTGGAGAAAGAATTATAAATGTGATATCGGCATATGCCTATATCAGAAAGAGGCCTTTTGGAACGACTTCCTTAGTGTCGTTTCGGGCCTCTCGGAGTATGACACCACAATCGTAGGTGGTGACCTAAATGGGCTTGTGGGATCATGTGCTGATGGGTACGAAGGAGTGCATGGTGGGAAAGGATATGGAAGAAGAAATCTAGAAGGCTAATTTATACTGGAGTCCTGTGTTCCACTCAACATGGTTGTGTGTAATACTAAGTTCAAGAAAAGGCTGAATCATCTGATCACATATAGTTCTGGGGGCACCAGTAGCCAGATCGATTACTTCTTAGTGAACAGGAAAGACTGGAAGTTTGTTCGGGATGTAAAGGTCATCCCGAGCGAAGAATGTATCTCCCAACATAAGCTCCTAGTCTGTGACTTGAGCTTAAGGCGAGATCCTGTGCGAAAGAAAGTATACATGCCCAAAAGGAAAGTATGGCTGCTGAATAAATCGTAATACAAGGATAGGTTTTGCAGCGAACTGGAGGAAATGGATAGGAATAGGGGCGCTATGCCGAATGATGTAAATAGCCAATGGAACTTCCTTGAGCGTAGCCTTCTTGCCGCCACTGACAAAGTCTGTGGCAAAACTTAACCCCCCCCCCCCCAGGCATAAGACTTCCTGGTGGTGGAATGACAAAGTGGAAAATACAGTAAAGGAGAAAAGAACATGTTTCAAAGCATGGAAGAAAGGAGGCAGCAAGGAGGAATATGTGGCGGCTAAGCGAACTGCAAAAAAAGATATATACAAGGCATAGAAAATCATACAGACCTGGTCATAGACCAAGTGACTAATGCAGAAAATCCTAATAGGATCTTCAATTTAGCTAGGCGAGTTAAGGAAGCCAGCAGAGATGTTGTTAGAGAACAGTGTGTCGGGCTTCTATATATAGATGCAATTAATATGGTGCCAGTCACACATTTAATTTCAATACACATGTACTCACAATATTGTTGCTCCATTTTTACTTCATTGACCGATATATCTTTCCTAACATATACAAGCAAACCCCTACCTTCCTCTGCATTAATAAAAAAAATCACAAACATTTCATATCCATCTAGCTTATACTCACCCAACATCCTCTCAAATCTATAATTTTTTGGTCTAACTTCCTGCAAAGCATCACATAAGGGTTGTCATTACTTTCCTGTAGTCTAATTTTTAATTTTCTAAGTTTATCTTGGGAGAACATATCAACATTACTAAACATGACCTTAAACTTGTTAACACTACTTACATGGGGTGTGGATTTACTTAGTCTCGGTTGCCTTCCCCCACTACAGTATTTGCTTTCCTTTCGCCCGTGTTACTGCGCCCCCCTGCTTCGTCCCTGACTGTGTTCCTTGTTCCTTTCTTCACTACTGGTACCGGTAGGTCCTTCGTCACGTTCTCTGCTGCAGCCATCCCTCCTTCCTCCACATTGGTGTCCACTGTACCTTCTTCCCTTTTCTTGCTCTGACTCTCTTCCTGTTTCCTTTCCTCCGTCACCGTACCCTTTTCTTTTGCTTTCTGTTCTTTGTTGTTCCGGATATACCACTTCATTATCTGCTCCTCCTTTACTCTCCAAACAAATCTTTTCTTTTCCTCTTCTGACAATTTTTCATTATCTATGTCAACCTTAGCTTGCAAGTCCTTTAACTTTATTCTTTCTTCTGCACTTAGATCCTTCTTAACCCTAATATGCTTCATATCATCACTCTCATTCAGCCTCCAGCTATAGCTGGCTGCTGCTTCTGCCGTCTTTCTCGACCTAAACAAAACTTTCATCGGCCTCATCTCATCTTTCTAAAAATTTACCCAACTTATGCACCTCCTCCACATCTCGTTCCCAGCCGAATCCATCCTCGTTAATGCACTCAACAATATTTTTAACCTTCTCCACGTCCATTTTTTTTTCTTGCCTTGATGTCCACTAAATTATCCTCGACATCACCGAATATTATTACACACTTTCGTCTATCTATTATTTCCCTCACAACATTTTCTTTCTTCTTTATCACTTGTACAACTTTAGTTTCAAAAGCCTTCTTTTCCTTTTCTCTTTCTTCTTTTTGCTCCTTCACTATTTCTTCCAGAACAACCCTTTTTTCAGTCTCTAGCCTAGACCACTCACTTTTCGCTTCACTGATAGCCTTTACTTCATTATTAAAATGACTTTCATATTCTTTTATTTGTTCTTTTAATGCAGTGTTTTCTGGCACAAGCTCGTCCACTTTATTTATTAGGGTCTCAAGACCATCATTAGCCTAACAAGTGCGCATGGGGGTAATTGGAAACGTCCCCCTGTGCTGACGTATTTGAGGTGTTTCCGTCGCTAAAATATTCATTGTACCATTAATAGCATTATTACTTATCCATATGCGCCTACTATGGGTTGATTATAAAGGTATTAACCTGAAACAACAATAAAACGAGTGAAAACAGCGTTTGGATGGTCAAAATCGGAGATATAGCCCGCGAGTTGTATAATGTATGGGTGAGGCAAGCTGCTTTCCCGCCAATTTCCCCCAAGGCCACCGAGACACAGTCGATCGATACTCTCTCTCTCTCTCTTGCATTCGCTTGCTATCAGTGATGACCACACCCTCCAACCGGATTTCTAATGTTAGCACGAAAATATACCTCAGAATAAGGGAATAACAGGGAAAATAGGTGATAACTGAAGGAGAGGAGGAAAGTGGGGAAGGAGGGGAGGTAGAGGACTGAGATTTTGCATGGCCCAGGGGCCAAAAAAAAAAAAAAAAAATCGATGTCAAAAGTTGATTTTTGTTTTCACTCACTCTTAAGAGTCTCCCCGCAGTTCCCGGGTTAAGAGGCCTAGGCTTCACATCACTAGCACAGACTTCACATAACATTTCTACCTTTGCACTGATTTCCCTTCTCCATTTTTCTACCACTCCTTTCCAATTGACCATAGCCATCATTTATTTTTAAAAACTTGCTACAGTAACGGATTATTGATTCCATCTCCATCAAAGCCTTGAAATACAGTACAGTAAACCCTCGCTATCTCGGACTAATTGGGGGGAGACCCAGTCCGAGATGACCGAAAATCCGAGATGTCCGAAGTCCGACTTTTGTCCGACTTAAGAGAGGGAAAATTCCGAATTAGAAGAGGAAAGTCCGCGTCACCAGAGAAATTGATTTTTTTTTTTTTTTTTTTTTTTATATATATCTATTTAACCCTCCAGCCCCGGCTATGTATTATATATATATTCCTCGAAACCCGGGTGTTTTGGCCGAAAAACGTCTAGGCTAGGCTACCGTATATTCGTTAATCAGACTGCTTCCCGCATTCCCGCGCATCCCCAAGCGTAGCTGTGTTATTTACCTGTAGAATGGCATTAAGTAGAGCTCTCTAAGTCAACTGGTTGAGCTGTGATGATGATTTCATTGGAGATAACTTTATGGCCAAAACAGCCACTTTACACCACTTTTCGATACTTAACAACAACATACAGGCACACACGAACAAGCGACGCTCTCCTTCTTGTGGCCGGAGATGCGGGGCGACGGTCCAGCCGGCTGTTGTTTACATGCGTCGGACCGACGCCTCGCACACGAAGCTCACAGGCTTTCAACCACTGGGCGTTCAAGAGACCATCCGGGTACCTGTTATATGCTTTTTTATGGGCGTTCAAGAGCCCTTCCGTGGTGAGAGGGTTAACCCTCCAGCCCCGGCTATGTATTATATATATATTCCTCGAAACCCGGGTGTTTTGGCCGAAAAACGTCTAGGCTAGGCTACCGTATATTCGTTAATCAGACTGCTTCCCGCATTCCCGCGCATCCCCAAGCGTAGCTGTGTTATTTACCTGTAGAATGGCATTAAGTAGAGCTCTCTAAGTCAACTGGTTGAGCTGTGATGATGATTTCATTGGAGATAACTTTATGGCCAAAACAGCCACTTTACACCACTTTTCGATACTTAACAACAACATACAGGCACACACGAACAAGCTACGCTCTCCTTCTTGTGGCCGGAGATGCGGGGCGTTAGTCCAGCCGGCTGTTGTTTACATGCGTCGGACCGACGCCTCGCACACGAAGCTCACAGGCTTTCAACCACTGGGCGTTCAAGAGGCCTTCCGGGTACCTGTTATATGCTTTTTTATGGGCGTTCAAGAGCCCTTCCGTGGTGAGAGGGTTAATGCATCTATCTCCCTTATACATATATATAACTATGTCTTATTTGGTCTTTTTTTAATCTATGAATCAATTCTAATACGATGGAATTGAAAACAATATTACCCTTCTAACACAAATAATAAAATGAAAAAGAGAGTAAATAAAAATGTATCCTTTGTCTTTCAGAAACATAAGTCCGTCTCGTATATGTTAGTATTTTATTGCTCGCTCGCCCCTAGCCCCACTCTCTATCTATTTATCTCTAATGCATCTAACTAACTCCCTTATACATTAACATAACTATGCCTTATTTGGACTTTTTGTAATCTATAAATAATTTCTAATGCGATGGAATTGAAAACAATATTATCCTTCTAGCACACAAATAATAACATGAAAAAGAGTCAATAAATATGTCTCCTTTGTCTTTTCAGAACCAATTAAGTCCGTCTCATAATAGTTCGTGTTTATCGCTCACTTCCCCTTCTGCAACTCTCTTTCTATCTATCTTGTCTTTTCAGAACCAATTAAGTCCGTCTCATAATAGTTCGTGTTTATCGCTCACTCCCCCTCTGTAACTCTATCTATCTATCTCTCTAATGCAGCTACGTAACTCCCTTATACATTAACATAACTATGTCTTATTTGGACTTTTTGTAATCTTTGAATCATTTCTAATGCAATGGAATTGAAAAATATAATATCGGACATTTTCCGAATACTTATATAAAGTCCGACAACGTCAGAGACTGTCGGAACGATGACAGAAATGTCCGAAATACGGAAGTGCATGTCCGAGAGGCCGTAGCCAGTCCGACTAGTACGGGTTTCCGACTTCTAGAGGTCCGAGATGGCGAGGGTTTACTGTACATACTTCTCTTCCACCCCCGCCGAACTATTCCTACGATCGTCGTCCAAATTTTCACCCACGTCGGCCATGTTGTCCCTCTCCCGAACCAAAACAAATCCACCCCAACTAACTTTCACTCTTAACCAAATTCACAATGCAACCTCGATAATATAGCACTGCCAGCCCGTTCCAATATACCTCCCCCAACTCTGACCCATTATGTGATTCGTTTACTATACTTATCGCCGAAATATTGGCAAAAATCAAATCTGCAACTTTGTCCTGCCACTACCACTCACGCCGACTTCACTCGGAATGTGACTTTGCCACATTCTTCCTGCAATGCAGGCAGGTATTAATTTTTCAAAAATAAACGCTCTCTGGTTAAAAATGCAGGAACACAATTTAAAACAAAAAATTGAGAACTACGTGGGATAGCCTCCAGGTAGTCTGTCTCACCCAAGGGAAAAAACAAACATGGAAAAACAAAAATGACTGGGTGTCTGCGAGGATACCACGGGCAGGTGAGGTGCGACTTGGCTACCCTTTGGGGGTAACCCAAACCGAGGTGCGTAGAAGGATGGTGGGTATGTCGACCAAACTTTAACCAATATTATGTTTTGAGCTTTTTTTCATCAGTGACAACTTATCCACGTATCTCAGTATATCCACATTGGTTACAATACTGCCACTGCGCAAAATCAGAACATCTTACATATCCTACAATAAAGTGATTAATGATGGCACAACAAGAGTGATACAAAATCGAAACCATTATATATCCATGCACTGCTTTATTACCAAACAAAAATACTACATTACTTACTCAAATCTCAAGTATCTTCAATGAAGTATCTCGCACACAAATGCATATGATATATAAAGGCGTCCTAGCTTGACAAAATGTAAAGTAAGACCTGGCCACAAACACAAAATCGAATATTGGCGATGTGATCGATTTCCTGCCAGTTTTCGGGAGAGCACGAAAATAAAATCTAATTTATCCCATAAGTCCTGTAGTAAATTTTGCGACTTTTCACTCGTAGTACAGTGCCTGCTATGATAACATCTTACTCTAAATACATTTCTGATCAACATGGCACCTACACTAAGCAGCAAACTTTTCTCCGCAGCCATAAATAAAGTCATTCAACACTTACTGCCGGAGGTCCATGGCAGCCTGTATGTTGATGATTTTACCATCTATTGCACTGCCCGTACCCTCAGACATGTGCACCGTATTCTCAACATCTCCATCCAACGGGTGATCGACTGGGCATCTTCGGTTGGCTTTCAGTTTTCGGCTGAGAAAACTAAGGCGATAGTTTTCTTTCGGGACAAACGCTGGCTCCGTGGCCAGTCAATATCGCTTCGAATGGGACCCTCTCAGATTTCTTTCCATCCCAGTGTTAAATTCTTGGGCGTAATCTTTGACCAACATCTCAACTGGAGAGACCATGTTCAGTATACTAAAGGCAAAGGCCTTCGTGCTCTCAACCTCCTCCGAAAACTATCCCATACCACCTGGGGTGCCAGACGTACCACTATGTTGATGCTCTACAAGGCGGTGGTTCTTTCCATCCTCGACTACAGCTGCCCCAGTTATGGATCTGCCTCTGCTTCCGTTTTGGAGATATTGGGCCCTGTTCATATGCAGGGTATGTGTCTCTGTACTGGAGCTTTCCGTTCCTCCCCAAATACCTCCGTCTTAGCTGAGGGTGGCGAGCTCCCGCTCTCCCTCCATCGTGATTTAGTTACTATGCGCCGTGCATTAAAAATTAAACATAGCGACTCTCCCACTAATTCCCTTTTCTGTGTTATCTTCATTCCCGATCCGTGTCCCTCTTCCCCCTCCTTCCCGATTCGTGCTACTGTTCTCCTCAACTCTCTTGGCTTTCACATTGCTGTTTCGCTACCTGTTGTCTCCCCTTTCCCCCCATGGGCTATCTCTCTCCCCAATGTTTGCAGTCACCTCTCCTTCCTCTCTAAGAGATATCCTTTTGTCCCTAGCCATCACTGCCAACAAGCACTCGAACACATATGTTATTCTACACAAACTAAATCAGATATGACGATAAAGTAAATTTGAACATTCCCCTATCTTATTTCACACAATAAACAATATTGTGCCTATATCAACTTCATTTAACTAAATACAAAATGTACCCAACATCTCCTAGATACACAAGGTAATCATAACCGGACGAAAGTATAATTATAAAATATAATACATGGAGCAAATTCGAGATACCACCAAACATCTGATAGCAAGTCCATAGGCTATCCCACCATAGACATGAAGAGGAGGCAAGGCTATGTAGACAGCGAGATCTGGAACTCGTCACACCACCTTTAGGCAAGAGTGATCATGGTGTGATGGACATAGAAATCCTATTGAGTTATTCCAATATGGTGGAGAGGGAGGAGCACAAGGAAACTAGATTTGACTGCGCAAAAGCAGACTTCCAATCACTGAGACTATACTTCAGAGATGTTGACTGGAGCGAAATACATCAGGGAAATAGTATACAGTAGATGAGAAGTATGAAGTATTCAAAACAATATATCTATCTATCTATCTATTGCCTGACGCCGTGATCCCCGAAGGGGTGGCCACGAACGAACCGCCCCCATTCACCTCTGTCCCCAGTCAGTCGACGCCCCTCCCCCCAACTAGCACTGCCTTCGTTCATGTACTTCCTCACTCCATCCTTCCACCTCTCATTCGGTCTACCTCTCCCTCTCTGTCCCTCCACCTCGCTCTCATACACCCTCTTAGTCATTCTCTCGCTTTCCATACGTTCCATATGGCCGAACCATCTCAAGTTGTTCCTTTTCACACTTTCCAGCACATCTACCTCCACACCACACCTCCTTCTTACTTCCTCATTAGTCTGTCTATCCCTCCATGTAACTCTGCATGCACTCCTTAAGTAATTCATTTCCACTGCTCTCACTCTTGGTCTGAGTCTCTCAACCAACGTCCATGCTTCGCTTCCGTAAGTCAGTGTCGGGATTACCACACTGTCATGCAAGGACTTCTTCACTTCCATACTGACCACCCTATTTCTTGTTACTGCTTTTAGCGTTCCTACAACCCTCTTCCCCTGTACAATATATGAAGGAGTCAATAAATATGTTCTTAAACAAGGTAATAAGTAAAAAAAGATAGAGGACTGGTTCAATGAAAAATTTAAACATGGAACAGATACAAGAGATTAAGAAATGTATATGCTGCAATCAGGAGACAAGAAGCCAGAGCATATGAAAAGAACATAGTGAAAAAATGTGAGAGTGATCCTAAGCTGTTCTATAGGTTTGTAAATAGTAAAATGAAGGTAAGGGATAGAACAGTGAGGTTGAAAGTTGAAGAGACCACTTGTGATGACAACCAAAATATGTGTGAAGTTATGAACAATACACCACACTCAGTATATACTAAAGATATGATGGATGGGACTCGTTAGTCTTGGTCGACAACTCATCTAGGGGAGACAACCTTATACAAATCCGGGTGGATGGGACTCGTCAGCCTTGGTTGGCAACCTGTCTAGGGGAGTAAACCTGATACAAATCCGTACTGCTTACCTAAGGGTAAGGCAGGTTAGTGGATGGATTAGCCAAACACCACTGTAGAAAAATAGTGCTAACAAGATGCACAGAGGGCCTCGGAGTCGGACGGATCCTAAATTGAGTGGTCAATCCTGTAAGTCCTTAACTAAACTGGCTCGGATTGTCCCTCTCACAGTGAATAGGTCCGCTTGGGGGCATTCTGTGTATGGCCACCCTCGTAAGGGGAGTAAGGCGTCCGGCAATAGATAGATAGATAGAGATGAACTTTGAAGAAGTAGGTGAAATTTATGAAATTGGTGATAAACTGGTAGAGATTAAATTTCTCCCAGAGGAGCTAGTAGAACTAATGAAAGGACTAGACATAAAAAAAGCGGTGGGCCCTGACAATATAGCTGGATGGATTTTGAAAGAATGTGCTGATGAATTAGTAAAACCCTTATATGAGATAATGAAACGCTCTCTAGAAGTAGGAACATTACCAATGGATTGTAAAAGAGCCAACATTGTACCTATTTATAAAGGTGGGAACAGGGAGCATCCATTAAACTATCGACCTGTGTCACTTACTAGTATAGTGTGCAAAATCTGTGAGAAAATTATTAAAAAAGATGGATGATTTAATTGGAAGAAAAAATCTACTATCTAGCAGTTAATTTGGATTCAGAGAGGGTACCTCATGTGTTACTAATCTACTCAGTTTTTATGACAGAATGGTAGACATATTATAAGAAAGAGATGGATTGGTGGACTGCGTATATATTGACATGAAGAAAGCTTTTGACAGAGTATCGCATAACAGACTGAAGTGGAAACTGGAGAAGTATAGAGGGATTCAGGGTTAAATTAGATGGAGGACTATCTTTCGGGGAGACAGATGAGGACTACAATCAGAGATAAATTTTCAATGTGGAAAGACGTCATGAGTGGAGTTACATGTTTCTAATATTTGTTAACCCCTTCTGTACTGGCGACGTCATATGTATTTGATTTCCGCTACATTTAGACAATTTTATGAAGCTTAGAAAGGATATATGATGGCTAAAAAGATGAATTGAGATAGTCTGTAGCCTTTCATTGAGTAGACATCCTTCCTAAGCTGAATAAAATTGTCTAATAGTTGCCAGAATATAATGAAAAGTATATCACCGGTACAGAAGGGGTTAACGACATGACAGGATATAAATGCGTATATGAATATGTTCGCAGACAATGCCAAGATCATGAAGTGTATAGAAGATGAAAGCAGTGGAAGGGAACTACAGAGGGATTTGTACAGGATAGATCAATGGAGCAATAAGTGGAAAATGGAATTCAACACAAATAAATGTCATGTAGTGGAAATGGGAGTACAGTAAGTAAAGGAAGGCCTCATGAAATATAAGTTAGAACATACAGTCCTATTAACCCATCAGAGAAAGAAAAGGACTTAGGGATAACTATCAAGGGGTGATCTTTCACCTGAGAATCATATTAATAAGATAGTGGGAGAAGCCTATGGACTGTTAAACAGAATAAAAATAGCTTTTAACTATATAAATAAAGAGATGCTGGAGAAAATAATAAGAATATTCGTGAGACCAAGACTGGAGTGTGCGGCAGTGGTGTGGGCACCACATCTAAAAAAGCACGTAAATAAGCTGGAAAAAGTTCAGAGAGCTGCAACTAGGATAATACCAGAACAGAGAGAATTACCATATGAGGAGAGATTAAGGAAATTTGACTTACCATCTTCAAGGGATAGAAGGGAGAGATGTGATATGATTATGATGTATAAATGTGTGAGAGGACTAAGAAGGTGGACAAGAAAGATTTTATTGTGAAGGATAATGGTAGAACTAGAGGACATAGCTATAAGCTAATGAAAGGGAGATATGAGAAAGTAGAGTTTCCCTTACAGAAGTATAAATAAATGGAATCAGTTAGAAGATGAAATGGTGTGTGCAAAAAATATCCATATTTTTAAAGCAAAGTTAGACCATTGTAACTCAGGAAGCGGGACAATACGAGCCTAAAAGCTCAACTCCTGTATACTACAATTAGGTAGGTAAATACACACACACACCTTGCACTGATTATCGATCACATGGACGTTACACCACTCCTTGCATCCCTTCTCCATTTACACACTCACGAACGTACATTGATAATCGATTGCGTGGACGTTACATCATTCCTGGCACCCCCCTCCCCATGTCGAGACATGATAAACTGTCGAGATTGCTACATGGTAAGCTTTCGAAGCAGCGTCGAGCTACTTAATAAAGAGGTTCAAATCGTCTGGATTTGAGGTTTTTCTGTAGGCTATACATTATGAGGAGCCTAGAAATTGTGACCCTCTCCTCCCTCTTTATTTCTACTTCTGTGGGGGCGCTCGGTTATGGCCTTGGAATTGCTCGGGGCCTTGGAGCTGTTCGGCCAGGCAGCTTGGGGAACAACAACAACAACTTCCCAATGACCTTTGACCCAACCCTCTTTCCTGGAAACCTATCTTTTCCACAAGTTATTTGTAAACAATGGACGCTGAGCCGCTCAACTCTGTCTCGGAAGCACTCCTGGCGCCCGTCCGTGGCGGGCGCCAAAAAGTCTTGGTTAATAGAATTTAGCCTCAAATGACACATGTTTCGGTTATTGGAGCATTTCGGATGTTAGACTTTCGGTTAATGGAAAGTTCACTGTATACGGTAAACAAGCTGAACCAGGCATACAGACTTTATGTCTCGTCCATAATAGATAGTAAGTCATAAGTAAATTCAGATGTAATTCAGAAGAAAATTTAAAACAAATTGTTTTCCACCAGTAAAAGTAAAACTACTGCACCTATGATATTCATATTATGAGTAGGGCGATTGTTATATTGCATTGGAAGAAATTTATTAATGGACTGACACCTTGATCCCCGAGGGGAAGGCTTGGAGTTAGTTGTGTCCATACACCTGTCATCTCTTCTTTTACTCTCCATCCCTCCTCCTTACTCTCAGTCTGCCTCTCATGCAACCACTCTCATTCACTATATACTCCACATTTCTTACAGTTTCTTACAGTAGATCCTCTGGAAAAAGGCAAACTATGCCTGTGTATCCAGCTCAATACCAGTACTTGCACTGCTGCGGTCGTTCACGGTGTTGGCGGCGGCGGCAGCAGACGTAACATTTTTACTATTCTGTATTTTTGTTTTATAATCAAACTTCAAATCTTGTCTTCCCCATGCTTTATCAAGATTACTTTCAAACTCCCTTATTGATTCGGAATCGACTACATACTGGGGCAGTGCGTTCCACTCATTTACCACTCTATCACAAAATGAGTTCTTTGCCTTCTCAAGCCTATTTCTTTCTTTGTAAATTTTCTTAGAGTGTCCTCTCGTTCTCGTTCCCTCCCGCATCAAGAAGATACCTTCACACACATCCTCATCGTACTTTCCTGACACTATCTTAAAAGTCTCTATCATATCCCCTCTCTTTCTCCTATATGCCAGTGTCGGAAGCCCCAGTGTCCTCAACCTCTGCTCATAGCCCGTGTTCTTCAACATTGGTACCAGCTTGCTAGCTCTCCTCTGCACTTTCTCCACTGCTTCTATATCCTTTACCATATATGGAGCCCACACCTGGTTCGCATATTCCAGGTGCGGCCTAACCAGCGCTGTATAGAGATTCCTGAAGATTTCTTCGTCAAGTGACACAAATGTCCTCCTTATCAGCCCTACAATTCTATTGGCTTTGTTTATCTTTTCCGCTAAATGTTCTGAGAAATTTAACTTATTGTCTATCACTACTCCTATATTCTTTTCTGCAATCACTTCCTCCATCGCTTCATACATACTGTATCCTACCTTGTCTATCTTGCTGGTCCCAATCCGCATGTACTTGCATTTTTTTGGATGAAAAGGCATTAACCAATGCTCAGACCATCCCTTCATGCCCTCCACATCTCCTTGAAGCAAACCCATATCTTCCTTACTCCTCACTCTTCTATACAGCTTAGTGTCATCCGCATACAGGTATACCTCACTTCCATTAGTTATAACTTCAGGTAAGTCGTTGATAAATATGCTATTGTCAAACGCAATATCATCCGGAGTAAAGTGCTTTCGTGGCGCTCATACATCTCGTCCTTCACTAGTCGCGCCCCTATCTCTACTCTGTGGAGAAAATTTTGTAGTGTTGACGGGCGAACTGTCCGTCCCCAACTCTCTCCATTACGGGACACTGATTCGGACTCTTTAACCCATGATCCCCACGTCATCACTGCTATGCATGCAAACCATTTCAGTGAAGTTAGCTCTAACCTATCTTTACCTCAACAATTCCTCCGCTTGAAACAAGAGAAGGAGTCCCACCCGATCACGTTTTCCGGAGGTCGCACTCATGACTATAACGCTCCTTTCTCATTACCTGAACTTCAACATGCCATTGACCACTGCTCGGATTCCACCCCGGGTCCTGATGCCATTACCTATGCGTTCATTCGTCATCTTCATCCACGTGCACTAAATTATCTTTTACACCTTTATAATCAATTATGGGATAGACATTACTTCCCACCAAATTGGCGACATGCGTATACCATACCCGTCCCAAAACCAGGCAAAGATCATAGTTTTCCGACAAACTATAGGCCCATAGTGCTCACCTCATGTTTATGTAAACTTATGGAAAAAATTATCAATCCACGCCTTCTTCATTATGCAGAGGCGCATGACTTATTATCCCCATATCAACATGGTTCACGTCCCGGCCACTCTACATTACACTCTCTCATCCACCTGGAGCACCAAATACGTGAAGGATTTTCGAAGAAACAACCCACAGTGGCGGTTTTCTTCGACATTGCGAAGGCTTATGATACCACTTGGCGTTATCGCATTCTAAAAATCCTCCATAGCTCTGATATGCGGGGCTCCCTTCCCCAATTCCTCCAGAACTTTCTATCTAACCGCACATTTCAGGTTAAAAACAACGGTATATTATCTGCAATAAAACCTCAAACTAATGGAATACCCCAAGGCTGTTCCCTAAGTAGTGTACTCTATGATATTGCAATAAATAGTGTTACAAAATGCCTCCCTCCTGATATCTCTCATAGCCTCTATGTGGATGACTTAGCCATTTATTATACGTCTCCTAGTTTAACACACATTCAACGTCGTCTAAACACTGCTCTTAATTCCATACAAGCTTGGGCGTCCTCAACTGGTTTCCGCTTCTCGATTGAAAAAAACAATGCTGTCGTTTTCTATCGCGACCTTAGACACTTGCGTAAGCAGTCCGTCACCCTCTCTATGGGTTCTTCCAAGATTAAATTCCTTGCCTCCACTAAATTCCTTGGCCTTATCTTTGATACCCACCTAAATTGGAAATCCCATGTTGCCACTCTGAAGGCTCGGTGCCTTCAGCGCATGAATGTCCTCAAGTCTGTGGCACGTGTTCATTGGGGTGCTGACCGATCTACGTTACTGTTCTTTTATAGATCCACCATTCTATCTGCCCTGGATTATGGTTGCCCGGTATATGGCACTGCCTCGGCATCCACATTGCAGACACTTAACTCCGTTCATCACCTTGGCATACGTATTAGCTCAGGAGCTTTCCGGTCCTCTCGTGTGTACAGTGTGCTCAGTGAGGCTGGGGTCCTGCCATTAACGTATCATCGTCAGCTGGTTCAGCTGCGAACTGCCATCCGTCTCCAACAGGATCCCACATTGAAGGACCTTTTCCGTTCCCAAGATTTTTGTGTTACTCCTACTACTACCTTGCCTTTTACGCTCCTATCCAGCCAATTACTCGCATCTTACAATATTCCAACACCTCATTCGCCCCTCCCCTGTATTTCAATTACCCCCTGGATCCTTAAACACCCTGAAGTTTGTTTCCATTTGACTGACCAAGTAGAGGCTGTGACTCCAGTCCAACGCCGTACCTTAGCATTACAACATCTTGATAGTCATGTTCCAGCTGCCTTCATCTACACTGATGGTTCGAAGGTTCCGGATGCCGTAGGTGGTGCAGCGGTTTCTGACCATGGTATCCATCAAAGCTCCCTACATCCTTGTTCCACCGTTTTCACTGCAGAGTTGTGGGCTATTGATGGTGCCCTGACCCTCATCTCTGCACTTCCAAACAATCCTCCTCATGTAGTTATCTGCAGTGACTCAAAAAGTGTGTTGCAAGCATTGGGAGAGTACGCCCCACGTGACCCATTGATCATCGATGTTATCCTGAAAATCCACGAATTAAAATGCAGCTCTCGAGCCATCACCCTCTGTTGGATCCCCGCCCATGTAGGCATTGCGGGAAATGAACGTGCTGACGCCCTTGCTAAACAGGCCTGTCTAGGTGCTCCGGCATCCACTGTCCTCAGATCGGATGACCTAATTCCTGTAGTTCGACGGCGTATTCATGAAAAGTGGCGCTCAGAATGGAGGGATCAACCTTTGGGAGGTCACCTTCGTTCCATCAAAGACGACATTCACATGTGGCCCTCTTCGCTCAGCCCCTGTCGCGCTGACCAAACCCTCTTAACTCGATTACGCATAGGACACACGAGACTCACTCATGGATATCTAATGACCACTCCCCGTAGTCCTCCGCCGGAATGTCACCATTGTCGCACAGTTCTTACTATCCCTCACATTTTATGTGTTTGTCCCATGTACGGCCCTGAAAGACGTCGCTTCTTGCGACACACCTCTTTAAAAGACATCCTTTCTGACTCAGATTCATTCTCGTTCATAGCCATCCGCCATTTCTTTGCAGCTCTTAATCTCTACGATGAAATCTTATCTTGGGCGGGTGCCCAACCCCGAAAGGGGTTGAAATAGGGGAGCTATCCCCCCGCCAAAGGCGGCTTTCTAGGGCCTTTCCTAGCTGATACTGAGAGGATTGGGTTCTAGTCATATGGTGATGGGCTGGTCTATCAGCGTGAGAACTGAGCGATCTCTGCCATACCCATAGCTTACTCTGACTGTTCCTTTTACTTATATACTTCCTAGATCTCGAGTGACGGCGTCTCTTCCGTGGATTGACCTCCCAATCTACCAAGATTGGAAGCCAAAGTGTCACATTTTTCCTTTGCCCCTCAACTTTCTCTTCATAATTGCTGAGGGGCACAGGGCCCTTGGTGGGGCTTTGGTTTCCCGGGCGTTTCAGCGCCCTCCTCAGCTCCCCGCCATGGAGTGGCTTCGGTCACCCAGGCTTTATTGTGGTAGGCGGGGAGGGTTCTGTGGGGGCGCTCGGTTATGGCCTTGGCCTTGCTTGGGGCCTTGGGGCTGTTCGGCCAGGCAGCTTGGGGAACAACAACAACAACAACAACAACAACAACGATGAAATCTGACCAGTGACCTATATGACTTGACTTACTATCCCCCCCGCCGACCACTAGCCTTATGAGGGCCTCGGCCCAGAGGGCTAGTTTAAATTAAACACGTCTTCAACAACGTTGATAAATATAACGAACAGCAGTGGTCCCAACACAGATCCCTGAGGTACCCCACTTGTAATTTCCCTCCACCCCGAGCCTATTCCATTCACCAGTACCCTCTGTCTCCGATCTTTCAGGAAGGCTTCTATCCATTTCACACATTTCTCCCCTATATTATAGCTTCTAACTTTCTCTATTAACCTTTTATGTGGGACCTTATCGAAAGCCTTCATAAAATCGCAATATACCACGTCTATTACATCACCATCTTCTAGAATTTGCATCCAATCATCTACCACCTTAATTAGCTGTAGTACCGTCGACCTCCCCGGCAAGAATCCGAACTGTCTCCCACTGAAAAGTTGGTTTGACTTCATATGATCCATTATTCCTTCTCTAATTACCGTTTCCATTAGTTTACTCACAACACTTGTCAAACTGACTGGTCTATAATTCCCTGGGTCATTTCTCTTTCCCTTCTTAAATATAGCTGTTATGTTCGCCTCTCTCCAGTCCATCGGGATTTGTCCTGTATTAAATGATACCTCAAATAATATTTTCAATGGCTCTACTAACATCTCCCCTCCTTCCTTTATGATTCTTGGGTGTATCCCATCCGGTCCCGGTGACTTACTTCTGTTAATTTTTTCTATAGCCCTTCTTATTCTAGCATGGGAAAACTCTATTAGTTCTAGTGCCGGTGCCTGTTTGATGGGCATAGTAGGCACTGCATCCTCCGACTCCACTGTTAGTACCCCCCCAAAGTATTTCCCCAGCACCTCTGCTTTCTCCTTATCAGTCTCCGCTCTACTCCCACCATTCAACCCCCCTACCAGTTCTGGGATCCCTACTCTTCTTGTTAACTTTTCCTGAATGTACTTCCAGAATATTTTTGGATTATCCTTCACATTTCTAGCTATCTCTCTCTCCCTCTCCTTCACCCCCCTCCTTGTTTCCCACCTTATTTTATTGTTTATTTGTCTACGTTCCAGATCCACTTCTTTTGCTTCTATACTAGACCCCCTGTTCTTTTTTAACAATTTTAATCTTTCCCACAATCGTTTCTTTCTTCTAATCAATATCCAAAGCTTTCTTTTCATTGGCAATTCTGGGTTAGTTCTTTTCCTCAATTTTGTTTTATCCTTATATTCCCTTACTGGTACACTTTTGGATACAGCATTCTCCAGTTTGACTCTGAGCAAGACATGAGCATGACATGAGCAAGATGTTCAACATCCACGCCACAACGCTTATACACGTCCTTGTTTGTCTGTCTATCTCTCCATGTGACTCAACACACACTTCTCAAGTAACTCATCTCATCATCCAGATACAGTACTTGATTTTGTAAATTGGGTACTGTACTGTATTCATAAAACTGGGTTAGTAGAAGAAAATAAATAATTAATTTATCATTTCTGATGCCTTGCTTCCATCTGGGAAACCCCCCACTAAAGGATGTCAATGGAAGACTGGTAGAGATGCCTCCAGGCTACTTTGTACAGACATGCTCTTTTTGCCTGAGTCACATCACTCCATCCACTACATGAGGAAAATACCAATGAATATACAGAACTGAGCTTACAAATATTTCTCTTTTTTGCTCACCAGAAAAATGAAAGCCATCAACAAACCCAATCTTCATTTTGTAAGTAAGGCGTTCATCAAAGTAGGCCAGAAGAAAGCCACCCTGCTCCGAGACCCACGGAGGATAGAGCCTATAGTGAACCAAGCCAAGAAAACTGGGGAGGTCGTTACCCTGAAGGTACAGGTGGGCTTCGAGAGGGGCGTGGAGAAGTTCACCAAGGGACTGTGGCAGTGGGTAGGAAGGAAACAATGGACGAAAGGACCCGGAGCGAAGATCTACGCTTGTGTTTTGGTTGGAGACGATGATGATAAAGAGGTCAGTAGTAGAAAACGTAGATATCAATTGATTTAGTTAAAATCAGGTTTAGTTAACCCGTATGCTATTCATCCCTCTCCATCCCCCTCTCACTTACTCATGCCTACTATCCTAATCTCTTCTAAAGATTTACTTTCTACCCTCTTTGGGCTTAATACTAAGAAGGCATAATATGGTCTGGATGGTGTTCCTCCTGTTGTACTAAAAAACTGTGCTTCCGTACTGATTCCCTGCCTAGGCAAACTCTTCCATATCTGTCTCTCCTCTAATGTCTTCCCTTCTTGCTGGAAGTTTGCTCTCATTCAACCTGTCCCAATTAAAGGTGACCGCTCTCAACCCTCCAACTATCGTCTAATTGCTCTCATTTCTTTCATCTCCAATATGACCAATTTTGAGCCTATTGGGGATACTTTAAAGCCTTTGTTACCATCAGGGGTATTTAGAAACCTTTAGTTTAGTTACTTCAACCTCTGCAGTTGTCTTTGAGTTAGCTGTGGGCAGAAAACTAATTTTGGAGAGGTAATTATAAGAGTGAGAGAACTCTATTTCTTATTGCTAATCTGGCAACCTCTGCGTCATAAATGCGTGAAAGGGTTAAGCATCTCTCTTCTCATAATCTACTCTCAGATTGCCCCCAGGGGGTAAGGGGGCCTTCACTTATGGTGGAGGAAAAAAAGAATATGCCCCACGCATCCTACTGCGTGACTAATTTTTTTTTTTTTTTTTTTTTTTTAAGAGACAATGAATGGAGGAAGGAAAAACACAGATAAAACAAAAAGGTCCATGTGCCTAAAGGCATCCTCCATTCATAAAATGTTTGTAACAACTGGATTTAAACATTTGTTGATTGTAAGTTTGTGGAAAGCAATTCGAGGGAAGTGAATTCCAAAGAGTAGTAGCTCTGGGGATAAATGAATTCTGATAAGCAGAAGTTCTGCATTGTGGAGGAGAAAGTGTAAATTCATGGGCGCTCTCAGCTGCCCTAGTTCTACGGGGAAAGATGTGGAGAGGCGGCACAATTGAAGCAAGTTCCTCGGAACAATTGCTGTGAAAATATCTGTAGAATAATGCAAGGGATGCAACGTTTCTTCGTATGGCTAATGTAGGAAGGTCCTGTGTGATTGCAGGGTTATTGATTAATCTAATAGCTTTATTTTGAATTTTGTCCAACTGCCTCAATGCAACCACTCCACTTCCACCCACAGAGGTGAACAGTAATCCATCTGAGAGCGCACATGACTTTTATATATTACGGCCAACTGCTCGTCAGTGAAGAATTCTCGAACTCTGTACAGGAGTCCCAGTTTTTTAGAGGCATTCTTAGCAATGCTTCTAACATAATGTGTCCAGCTCAAGTTAGTAGTTAATGTTACACCGAGAATGTCAATACTAGGGGAAGTGGGAATATTTACATCATTAAAAAATATATGGGAGTCAGTGAGATTCTGTCGGTTAGAAAATTGAATGTACTTGGTTTTCTGTGCATTAAAGGAAACTAGATTCTCTTGTCCCCATTCATTAATTCTAGAAAGGTCCTGGTTCAGAGAAATTGCAGTGTTTATTTTTGAATTTATAAGATCGGGTTGGGTGAAAGAATTGGTAAATGTGAAGGAACTGTGGAGTGTTGAGTCATCTGCGTAGGAATGTATTGGATTATGAGTGGTAGATATGAGATCATTGATATGAATGAGGAACAGAGTTGGGGCCAAAACTGATCCCTGGGGAACACCAGCATTTATTGAGTGAAATTGAGAATAAAGGCCATCTACCATTACACGTATTTTTCTGTTATGAAGATAAGAAGAAATTAGTGGAACTAATGATGCAAGGCCGTAGTGTGACATCTTCGACAATAAGGATTGATGCCAGACTCTATCAAATGCCTTTGATATATCCAGTGCTATTGTATGTGTTTCACCATGATGGTCTGTAGCTTGGTTGATTTGATGCGTAAGAAGGCAAAGAATGTCTGCAGTTGATCGACATCGTCTAAAACCATATTGCCTATCACTGATTAATTTATTATTCTCCAGATGCTTAATTATGTGATTATTTAATATAATTTCAAAAACTTTGCCAAGAGTGGAAGTTATAGCTATTGGTCTGTAGTTTGATGGATCTGAAGAGGCACCTTTTTTAGGAACTGGATGGATGTTTGCTTCTTTCCAGGGTACTGGGAAGCATGAGGTATGAGTACACAGACGGAAAAATTTTGCCAATACAGGAGCGAGCACCAAGGAGCAATTCTTAAGTACTATTGGAGGAATTTCATCTGGACCAGGAGCCTTATCTACTGAGAGATTCTGCAAAATAGTCTTGACATGTCTGGTGTGGATCTTAAGTGAGGGAATTTCAGGTGAATTAAAATTAAGTACAGGGACATCTTGATTTATGTCATCTAAGGTTGAGTTGGTGGAGAAAATATCTGCAAGAAGGTTAGCTTTACCTCGTGGGTCACTTACAAGATTGCCAGTCGGAGATTTTAATGGTGGAATGGATGAAGCAGTAGTGAAGTTGGATTTGAATGAGTTAAGAGTAGACCAAAATATTTTGTTATCATTTGGATTATTTAGAAGTTTATTTGCCTGCTTATGGAGAAAGTTTGATTTAGTTAGGTTTAATACAGTTTTGGCATGATTTCTGATGTTTCTAAAGTAATTAAAGGCTTCATGTGTTTTTGATCTTGTGTATGCATTGTAGGCTATTGCTTTTTGTTCAGTTACTCTAGCACAATTATGGTCAAACCATTTAGGTGAATTAGATCTTTTACTGTACTTTTGATGAGGAATAAAAGTTTCCATTCCAATTTTTACAAAATCTTGTATGTGGCTCAAGGTGGAGTGTGCATCATTAGAAAAGAAAGAGGTCCAGGGAATATCAATAAAGAAACCTTGAAGACCCTCCCAGTCTGCCCTATCGTAATGCCATTTAGTCACCAAAACAGGTTCAGAGTGGGAAGGTGTGGTAGGTGATAGACAGGTGGCCTGTATCAGACAGTGATCAGAAGATCCAAGTGGGGACCTCACTGTAACATCATAATTTTCTGAATTGGTTGTTAAAAATAAGTCCAGTAGGTGGGAATTATGATTAGGATTATCTGGTACACGGGTGGGTTGGTTGACTAGTTGAATGAGATTAAATGAGTCTGCAAATAGCTCACATTCAAGACCAGCATCATCAGTCCTGGCTGAATGAGTGAGCCATTCAACATTATGGACATTAAAATCACCCAACACAGTGATTTCAGAAGAAGCATTTAAGTTGAGGACACTGAGTTGTGAGGACAGAGAATCAAAAAGACTTTGCTCTGGAGGAGTATTTGGGGAACGGTAGATGCAACATATGTATTTAAATTTACCAGCAGAAATTAATTTGTATATAGAATAATCAAAATAGGGACAATTGAAACTAGTAACCTCCTCCAGGGCAATTTCAGATTTTGCGAAGCAACATACACCACCTTTAGGTCTGAAATAGGGGGAATGGCGTTAGACTTGCGGACCAACAGCCATTACTATACAATGAAGCCTTGTTATTGGCACTGGCATTGTTTTCATATGACAGTGCTGTGACAGGGCTTCATTGTTCTTGTCCAAGTTGCCTAATGGCGGCACACTGGCGGTGGATGTCGCTCCCTCTGGACCCGGACCTGGCGCCTTGGGCCCAACCTGGACGAAATGGATCCAGCCCGAACCTGGTGGTAGTGCTCCAGGAGGCTGCCCTGTCATTGGCCGAAAAATACCAGACCAGTCGTAGTGCCGTATACGCCCACCGGGTGCGTCCCTGCAGCTGGTTCTGGTGGGGCTCACCGAGGCCACTGGATCCTACCCCCTTGTAATATCTTGGGGGAAGGTGCTAGGAATGGTCCCCGGGGTAGACTAGAGCCGGAGTTCGGGGGGGGGGTGATGATGCCCATTTGCCAGCCTAATCACCAAATATGACTAAACCTAAAGAAAAACAACGTAAGTCCGATGATCCAAAACCGCACAGGATACTGACAAATGCCCCCCACAGTCTCAGACTTGCTAGTGTGAATGTTGGTAGTTTGAATCTATCTATCTATTGCCTGACGCCGTGATCCCCGAAGGGGTGGCCACGAGCGAACCGCCCCATGCACCTCTGTCCCCAGTTAGTCGATGCCCCTCCTCCCAACCAGCACCGCCTTCATCCATATACAGTACATAAGAACATAAGAACATAAGAAAATGGGAGTCTGCAGAAAGCCAATTGGCCTAAGCAAGGCAGATCCCTGTCCCACACAACCCCAATTCAATTACAAAGCCCAATTATAGGCTCAACACTCTATTACTCTGAGGATCATCTTACCAAAACGGTTAGGGATTAACGCAGGATTATGGGGGTCTGCAGAGCGGTGATTGGCCCAACCCGGCTGATCCCCCTTCACACCCAACCCTTCTCGTCCATATGCTTATCCAATTTTATCTTACAGCTCCCTACCGTTTTAGATCCCACTATAGCACTTGGTAGTCCATTCCACCCATTTACAACTCTGTTACCAAACCAATACTTGCCTATATCTTTTCTGACACAAAATTTATCTAATTTGAAACCATTGGTACGAGTTCTTTCGCTATCACTGAGCTTTAGTACATTTGTCATGTCCCCTTTGTTAATCCCACTAACCCACTTGAACACCTCTATCATATCCCCTCTAACTCTGCGTCTCTCTAACAAATGTAAACCTAATTTCTTCAACCTTTCTTCATACGGAAGATTTCTAATATTATGGATAATTTTTGTCATTCTACGCTGTACTCTCTCCAATGAATCTATGTCCATTCTGTAATAAGGACACCAAAATTGGACAGCATAATCCATATGGGTTCTCACTAATGACAAGTATAGTTTTAAGATAACATCAGCAGTTCTGTTACTCACACTCCTAGAGATTAACCCGAGAAGCCTGTTTGCCTTATTACGAACGCTTATACACTGTTTTCTAGGCTTCAAATCATTGCTAACAAACACACCTAGATCTTTCTCGCAGTCTGAATTTTCTAATTCTTCCTCAGTACTTCCTACAGTACTTCCTCACTTCATCCTTCCACTTCTCTTTCGATTTACCTCTCCCTCTCTGTCCTTTCACCTCGCTCTCGTACACCATTAAGTGGCTGAGATGTGTGAGAGGAGGCGAGTGGACGTCTGCTGTGCCCAGGAAACACTCTGGAAAGGGTATGGGGTACAGTGGATTGTTGGAAGAAAGAAAATATATAGGATCTACTGGAAGGGGGTTGAGACTGATAAAGTGAAAGGATGAGTCGGTGTTCTGGTGGCTGAAGAGTGGGCAGAAAGTGTGCTTCATATTACGAAAGTTAGTGAAAGGCTGATTGTTTTGAAGTTGAAAGTTGGTGAAAGAATTCTGAGTGTGATATCTGCATATGCCCCACAGGCTGGCCTACAGAAAGAGATAAAAGAGGACTTCTGGAATTACACCGTCAGTGTCATTTCAGGCCTCTCGGAGAATGAAATAACAATCCTGGGAGGGGACCTGAATGGTCACGTGGGAGCATCTCCAGATGAATACGAGGGAGTACATGGAGGAAATGGTTACGGAAGGAGGAATCTGGAAGGTGAATATATACTGGAGTCCTACGTTGCACTCAACATGGTTGTGTGTGACACAAAATTCAAGAAAAGACAGAGCCATCTGGTCACATGTAACTCTGGGGTCTCCAGTAGCCAGATAGATTACTTTTTGGTTAACAGGAAAGACTGGAAACTGGTTTGGGATCTAAAGGTCATCCCGAGCGAAGAATGTATCCCCCAGCATATGCTACTTGTGTACGACATGAACTTATACAGAGACCCTAAGCGCAAGAAGGTATACACGCCCAAAAGGAGAATGTGGCTGCTGAAGAACAAGGAAGTTAAGGATAGGTTTCATAGTAAACTGGAGGAAATGAATAGAATATAGGTTTGATTCCCGAAGGGAAGTAGAGAAAACCTAATATTTAGTAGGGCCCCGTAATCATTGACGACTTCGCCTATTACTGTAATAGTAATAGTCTCCATTCAACATCCTGCGCCAGCATTTTTAATAGCCCACGCGGAAGTATCATGGAGTACTCGTCATAAGTGCACGCTTAATTCCCTTATGGGATCGTCATTTTGATCGGGTACCCTACAGAAAAAAAATCCATAAAAAAATAACTTAATATCTGTTATCATATGACTTGCCATATGCGTGGATTTCTCATGTTTCGCTTCCCCGACACCAGGCCCCCTAGCGGCCATCTTTGTCCTTCACTGATATACCAAGAATAAACTTTGGAAATCAACGAATGGGAAGTGGGATGGTGGGAGGGCCCGAGTCGTCAATGATTACGGGGCCCTAATAAATATTAGGTTTTCTCTACTTCCCTTCGGGAATCAAACCTATATTTTAATAGGGCCCCCTCATCATGACGACTTCGCCTGAATATCAAGACTGGAGGCGGGACATTCGTAAAATATCCTAACCTTAGGGAAGAAGAATCCGGATAACATTTTCTTAAGTTTTATTGTATGCAATACAACATAAAAAAGGTATAAAAGATTTGCAAGCAGTGCGTGGCATTAAGAAACTACTTGCTCATGGTCAGATCGTTGCAATCGATCGTATGCATGAAATACGTGGACACGCTTGTGTCCTCTAGAACTATAACTGCAGTAGTTATTCGTTCCCTCCTTAACCCTTCCTACCCGGCTTTCCTTGTGAAAGGACACCGCGGCAGTTGGGCAGGACCCCGGGTGTTCTTTTAACAGACAGTAAGCTTGAAAGCCTATTCAGCTTGGTCTGAACGCCGTGCGTCCGACGCATGTAAACAAAGCCGATCGTTGCATCACCGCACCTCCGAAAACAAGAAGGAGACGTCGGATCAATGTTATTGTTGTGACGTCAGACGAAATTAGTGTCTGAAAAGCTTCGATATTGTGAACATCGCGGAAAAATTCGCTCCACGGAAATCATCATCACAACTGAACCAGTTGACTTAGAGAGCTCTACTCAATGCCAGTCTACAGATTGGAAACGGCACTACATTTATAGATGCGTGGGAAATTTCTAGCAGTTAAAATAGCAAAGATACGGTAGCCTAGGACTAGACTTTTTTCGGCCAAATCACCCGGATAGGACCTCCATCCTTTAGAGGACCAGCCCGGGTCAGAAGGGTTACACTATTTGTACAGTAAATATATTTGTACACTTCGGTAAAAAACATACATAGTTGCAACTATGCGATATATCTTCTTAGAATTAATACAATAAAATTAATACTGGACTGTAGAACCAGTCCTATCACAGCTCGTGATACATCACAATCTCCAAGGGTACAGAGGGGATATGGGCTATTCTGCACAACCCCCCCCCCCATTTTAAAACAAACAACTTATAATAGAACATTACCTACTGTACCCGTTGCCGTAAAGCTACACAGGTACGCTTTGGTTTATCTAGAGCAACAGACAGGTAGCGTGTAAGGAACGTATGATTGGAAAAGCCCAAAGTTGAGTCTTAGCAATATCATCAATTGAAAAAATTTGCAGAAATCTGAGGGATACTGCCCATTTCCTGATATCGTGAGCCCTGCCTATCACGCTGGGATTGCTTTCCCTGATAACGTCGACAAGCAAGGAAGCTAACTTCCGTTTTGTCACACGCTTACCTGTTCGGTTTACCCATAAAGCACCTGGTTGGCGAGGCTGCGCAGCCCTCATAAACTTTGTGAGTGCTTGCACAGGACATAAAAGGTGATGAGTGAGGCCTCTCTTCAAGGCCGGGACGGAAAATTCAGAAAAAACATGGTCCGAATGTTTGTTCTTAGCAATAAAAGAGGGAGACGGCGTGATTTGAACATGGTCGTGCAGTCTCCCAAACCTGAGACAGTTTGATTCGTTGCTCATCGCCGCCAGCTCAGACACCCGGTTCCCGGTGGCAAGTGCCATGAGGAAGACAGCCTTTTTCAAAAGTGAGTCAAAATCCGGCGCATTATTATACTTGCGCGATGGAAGCAATTCTAAGGCTTTATCAAGTGACCAGGTGGGCATGAGCTGACGGGGAGGCGGACGTAGCTTGAAACATGCCCTCATAAAACCTTTCTCCTCCTCCTGCAGTATGGAAAGGCCAGTGAGATCAAGGAAGGGGGTTCTATTGGCAGACAAATTATTTTTTAATGTTCCGACTGAAAAATGTTTCTGCTCGAAAAGGTAGTCTAAGTATTTGAAAATTAATGCTCTCGAGGCAGTCGTTTGCCCTGACTCAACAATCCAGGTTGTAAAAGTTTTCCAATGGGATTGGTATTGTCTCCTGGTAGACGGAGTGTACTGGTTCATTAACTTATTAGTGATGCTCGGCCCAAATTGAGTTAACCATTTGGCATTGTAAATATCCATAAGGCAAAACTGAGCGAGGTCCGAAGGTTGCCAATTGTTTCCAAGTGGAAAGCGGAGACCGGGAAGGACACCGGGGTCCTGCACCACTGTTTCTTACAGTTTCTTACAGTAGATCCTCTGGAAAAAGGCAAACTATGCCTGTGTATCCAGCTCAGTACCAGTACTTGCACTGCTGCGGTCGTTCACGGTGTTGGCGGCGGCGGTAGCAGACGCAACATTTTTACTATTCTGTATTTTTGTTTTATAATCAAACTTCAAATCTTGTCTTCCCCATGCTTTATCAAGATTACTTTCAAACTCCCTTATTGATTCGGAATCGACTACATACTGGGGCAGTGCGTTCCACTCATTTACCACTCTATCACAAAATGAGTTCTTTGCCTTCTCAAGCCTATTTCTTTCTTTGTAAATTTTCTTAGAGTGTCCTCTCGTTCTTGTTCCCTCCCACATCAAGAAGATACCTTCACACACATCCTCATCGTACTTTCCTGACACTATCTTAAAAGTCTCTATCATATCCCCTCTCTTTCTCCTATATGCCAGTGTTGGAAGCCTCAGTGTCCTCAACCTCTGCTCATAGCCCGCGTTCTTCAACGTTGGTACCAGCTTGCTAGCTCTCCTCTGCACTTTCTCCACTGCTTCTATATCCTTTACCATATATGGAGCCCAGACCTGGTTCGCATATTCCAGGTGCGGCCTAACCAGCGCTGTATAGAGATTCCTGAAGATTTCTTCGTCAAGTGACACAAATGTCCTCCTTATCAGCCCTACAATTCTATTGGCTTTGTTTATCTTTTCCGCTAAATGTTCTAAGAAATTTAACTTATTGTCTATCACTACTCCTATATCCTTTTCTGCATTCACTTCCTCCATCGCTTCATACATACTGTATCCTACCTTGTCTATCTTGCTGGTCCCAATCCGCATGTACTTGCATTTTTTTGGATGAAAAGGCATTAACCAATGCTCAGACCATCCCTTCATGCCCTCCACATCTCCTTGAAGCAAACCCATATCTTCCTTACTCCTCACTCTTCTATACAGCTTAGTGTCATCCACATACAGGTATACCTCACTTCCATTAGTTATAACTTCAGGCAAGTCGTTGATAATATAACGAACAGCAGTGGTCCCAACACAGATCCCTGAGGTACCCCACTTGTAATTTCCCTCCACCCCGAGCCTATTCCATTCACCAGTACCCTCTGTCTCTGATCTTTCAGGAAGGCTTCTATCCATTTCACACATTTCTCCCCTATATTATAGCTTCTAACTTTCTCTATTAACCTTTTATGTGGGACCTTATCGAAGGCCTTCATAAAATCGCAATATACCACGTCTATTACATCACCATCTTCTAGAATTTGCATCCAATCATCTACCACCTTAATTAGCTGTAGTACCGTCGACCTCCCCGGCAAGAATCCGAACTGTCTCCCACTGAAAAGTTGGTTTGACTTCATAATTATGATCCATTATTCCTTCTCTAATTACCGTTTCCATTAGTTTACACACAACACTTGTCAAACTGACTGGTCTATAATTCCCTGGGTCATTTCTCTTTCCCTTCTTAAATATAGCTGTTATGTTCGCCTCTCTCCAGTCCATCGGGATTTGTCCTGTATTAAATGATACCTCAAATAACATTTTCAATGGCTCTACTAACATCTCCCCTCCTTCCTTTATGATTCTTGGGTGTATCCCATCCGGTCCCGGTGACTTACTTCTGTTCATTTTTTCTATAGCCCTTCTTATTCTAGCATGGGAAAACTCTATTAGTTCTAGTGCCGGTGCCTGTTTGATGGGAATAGTAGGCACTGCATCCTCCGACTCCACTGTTAGTACCCCCCCAAAGTATTTCCCCAGCACCTCTGCTTTCTCCTTATCAGTCTCCGCTCTACTCCCATCATTCAACCCCCCTACCAGCTCTGGGATCCCTACTCTTCTTGTTAACTTTTCCTGAATGTACTTCCAGAATATTTTTGGATTATCCTTCACATTTCTAGCTATCTCTCTCTCCCTCTCCTTCACCCCTCTCCTTGTTTCCCACCTTATTTTATTGTTTATTTGTCTGCGTTCCAGATCCACTTCCTTAGCCTCTATACTAGACCCCCTGTTCTTTTTTAACAATTTTAATCTTTCCCACAATCGTTTCTTTCTTCTAATCAATATCCAAAGCTTTCTTTTCATTGGCAATTCTGGGTTAGTTCCTTTCCTCAATTTTGTTTTATCCTTATATTCCCTTACTGGTACACTTTTGGACACAGCATTCTCCAGTTTGACTCTAATTTTCCTCCACATTCCTTCAGCGTCTTCACCGTTCAAGTATTCCCCCCCGTCAATGTCCAAACACCGTCTCAGCAGCACATAATCTGCTCTATCATACATGTATATTTTTCTATTGCTTCTATTATCCCTCTCTGATTTAATGTTACAACTAAAGCTTATACAGGCATGGTCACTACGACCTATAGGGCTATCCACATTAACATGTTCCACTATATCCTCTTCATTGCTAAAAATCAAATCAAGTACACTCCCCTGCGTCCCATCTCTATATCTTGTCATCTCTACAATATGTTGCGTTAAAAAACAATCTCTCACTTTCTCTATAAACTTATTTTCGAGGCTACCCTGTCCCGCTGGAGTAGTACAATTTTTTTTTGTTTTTGTTTTTTTTTCTCTATGTGATTGAGGGAGGCAAAAGGCATAACTGCCTATAGCGAGTGCCTCCCCCATAGTTGAAAGAGTGACAGGGCCAAAATCAAGTTTGAAGCAATTTAAGTCATAGGAAGAGGGAAAGACTGATTCTGGGAGAGAGTTCCAGAGCTCAGATGTTGAGTAGAAGAAAGTTTGAGAGTAACGTTTCCCAGTTGATCCTTGGCAAATTGAAATCTCCAATCAAAATTTTATATTTGTTCTCTCTATTATCTATCTATTATCTGTTGCAATTGGTGGTACCATACCTGGGCCGGCCAAAGAGGCGCGATCAGTGCGTCTCGGCCCCGGTAATCCCTCAGCTTGTGAATGACTTTGCACATTAACACAGAGTCTGGTGGAGGAAACAGATAGATTGAGGTCCACCTGTTCCAATCCACCAGCAATGCATCGGGTCCCCCCGCCGGGGTTACCCCGTGACGTGTGAGAAAGAGTGGGAGTCTGTGGTTCTCTGTGGACGCAAACAAGTCCACTTGTGGACGGGCCGGCGTTGCAATCATCTTGTTGAAGATAGCCTGTTTGATTGTCCATTCTACTAGAGTGCTCCGCCGGCGAGAGAGAGCATCTGCCCAGACGTTCGCCACGCCGGGGAGGTATGTGGCATGCAGGGAGATTCCTAGTGAGTCGGCTAGGGTAAAAATTTGTTCTGAAACCCTCAGCAACTCTCGTGACCTCACTGAGCCTTGTCTCTGAATACAAAAAAATGCAGTTTGATTGTCCATTCGGAACGTTATTGATTTGTTTCTCAATGTCATGCCATGAGTTTGGAGAAAAAAGAGGGGGACTAAAAGCTCTTGCTTGTTGATATGTGAGTGGCTGTCTGACAACCAGATGCCCTGACCTTGGTGGCCCAGGCTTGACTGATACCCCCAACCTAGTGTCCCCGAGGCGTCTGTGTCTACCCACACCGTAGGATGGGGAGAAACCCATGTCACGACAGAGTAGAGGACTTCCCGCTTGGTCCAGACCGTGAGTAAGTTGTGGATTAATGGAGGAATTGGCCATAATTTCTTCTCCGGCAAGAGAGGGAACACTTTGTTGCCTTCCAGGATTAATCGTTTGGCTTTCAATCGGCCCAACTTGACAGTTAATTGAACCCATTTAAGAGAACCGATCAGGGAATCCCACGTTTTCCTGGTCGTATCCAAACTGTGGAGAAACCGGAACAGTTTCTTGCGAAATCTGCCGCGGTTGTCCACACTCTGAGTAAGAGTCAGAGCGGCGGTGTCCCAGATCAGCCCTAACCACTGAATAGTCCGTGCGGGGACAAGGTGAGACTTTGCCAAGTTCACTTTGAACCCTAGGTTTTGTACATGAGTTAACACTTGATTTACATGGTCTTGACATAATTCCAAAGAGTTTGCCACTACTAGCCAATCGTCCAGATACCAAACCACCTGTATGCCGCGAACTAACAGGGGTAAAAGAGCTTGCCGGACGAGTTTGGTAAAGACTCTCGGTGCTAGGTTCAACCCGAACGGCATCCTTTGAAAGACATAAGTCTCGTGCCGGATCCTCAGAGCGAGGAATTTTTGGAACCGCTTGTTTATAGGGACATGCCAATAGGCATCTTTGAGATCGATCGAGCACATCCATCCTTGCGGAGGAAGTGCGAGTCTGAGTTGCTGAACAGTCAACATCCTGAAGGGTGAATTCTCTTTTAAGGTGTTCAGGTGCGAGAAATCTAGAACTGGTCGCATCTGCACACTGTCCCTTTTTGGCACTAAGAAGAGTCTTGACGTAAACACTGGTTGATTGGCATTGACCGGAATAAGGACCTGTTTGGCAATAATTTCCTGCAGTAGGGTCTCCTCCTCCTGAGACACTTTGGTATATTCCCGCGGCTGACGCAGTCGAGGCCGCCGGCGCCACCGCCAGGTGATCCCTTTGCTCACTACCTTCCTGGCCCAGGTACGCTTGGGCCAGGCTGAGCGGAATGAACGGAATGAACCCAGGTGCAACCGGTGTTCGTCCTTCAAGGCAACTCTCTAATCTTGTGTCTTTGAGCTCGGCACTGGGATGTGGAGAGTATGAGTGGCTAGTTTTTTGGAGCGGGAGGTGGGTTGGTATCGGACGCTTGACTAGTTTTGGCTGATGCTGGGCCCTGAGTACCTTTGTAGGGGGCCTTACCCTTATACCCAGACTGTTTATGTTTGGGTTTGTGCTGATTACCTCCTTGCTGAGGAGGTGGTCCGGGGTCCCTTGGTGATTGTTTAGCTTGGGGCTGGTATGGTTTGTTACCGCCCTTTGACTTACTGTACTTAGCTGGGTCCTTCCTAGCTTGGGAGGTAACCTGCTTCCACCCACTCACCATATTAAACACTAGACTCCAAGTGTCAGAGTTAAGGAGGGTGGCAGTAAGTACCGGGGAGAGAGTTACCCGGCGACTTCTTCACCAGATGGACTCTCAGATCTTGGCGGGCTCGAACCGCTTCTAAGATTGCAATTCTAATGTCCCCTAGTGACTGAATGGAGTTTTGAAGCAAGAATCTTCGAGACAGCTCAGTAGCTTTTCTAATTTGGGGGTCAGCTATGGCCGAGATCGTACGTGAAAGAGAGGCGGCTACTTGGTGACTCACCAAGTATTGAGAGAACATCCGGTAGGCCTTATTTCGTAACTTAAAATCCCTCTCCAGGTGAGCAGCCGGTGGGGGGGGGGGGGAGGAAAAGGTTCATCAAGGGCATGCAAGGACACTTTGGGTGCCGCCAGAAATGTAAGGAAGTCTGATGACACTCCTTCAGCTTTGGCTACTGACAAAGAAAAGTAAGCATGATTTTCCTGGGGAATCTGATAAGAAGATTTTGAGGTAATAGTAGCAGCAAAAACCTGAGCTTCTAACTCCCAATCTACCCAAGGGCCTACTCCTACCTGCCCCATCTGCAGGACCGGAGTTGTAGCCAACTCCGGCGTAAGAGCATTCAAGGCTTTGACATCGTTGATGTCATCAGCTTTAGACCAATCGGCAAATAGTCGTGCAGATGCGGCGGGAGGAATGGCCGGCGCGGCTGAATACACAAAATAAGACGGGTTGTACGAACTTGGTGCACCCTTAATCAGTACATCCAATACCCTCCCTGCCTCGTCTTTAGCCCTAAATTTACGGGTCTTATTGATCTCAATGGACCACTCGCCGGGAACTGGGGGGTCCCTTGACACCGAAGGTTGAGCTAAAGGGGATTCTCTGGTAACACAGGTACGCAAGAGCAGTCAGCACCATAGAGGAGGGGCATGGGGCCCTTCCCCAGAGGTGCCTTATCTAAGGGAGGTGGGGGGACATCAGCAACAACCCTCAGGGTGGACATAGCTAGCGTCGCCGGCACTGTAGTGCCTGGAGACGAGACTACCACCGGAGTTGGACAAGAAGGAATGAATTCAGGAGGATTTAGGGGTCTGACAACAGAAGTGCTAGGGGGCACTGCTGAGATATTGACCGGGGGATCCGAAGAGGCAGGGGTTTGATAATGTTGCATAACTTTATGCAATAACTCACTTATCTGATCCGAAGTCATCCATTTACTATGAGAGTCTTTAGATGAGTGGGAACTAGCCTCAGAATCATTACCTGGGAGAGACTGAGGAGCCGGGGAGAACACAACATCCGCCGGCTCCTCACTCTGCTCCGAATTCTCTTGTCTCTCTACTTTGTTATCCGCCAGGGGCCATGGCAAATCTGGCACCGATGATGGTAACATCTCTATGTTACCGTCCTCAGTTTGTTCAGGAATGACGTTAAAAAGAGAGGGTTCAGACTGACGCCAATAACCCCCTGCCACCACGGGCTGGGAGTCTTGAGTCACTTGAGAGCTGAAATGGGACCCCGCCGGATAACCCCTGTACTGGTCGGCTAGAACCCTACTCGGTCCTGTCGACCTAACTCTACGGGGAACAAAATTCAATTTTGGAATGGCAAAAGTAACATTAGGAGGCACACTCAATGATTGTTCATGACTAGGTGTAGATTCCAATATTTCCGACTCCCCCGAATCACGTAGAGGCGTGTCGGAGGGGGGGGGAGGATGCGGCGGCTGAGGAGTGTCCTGCCGGCTGCTCGTCGTGTCCTCATAGTCCTCTCTCCGGCGTTTGTGAGACCGGGAAGAGTCCGAGGTAGAGTGGCGAGAGTGTTTGCGGGGGGACTTCGACCTTGACCTCGATTTCCGCCGTGGGGAGGGCGAGCGTCTCCTCTTGGTACGGTCAGTGGGGGGAACCTCGGTGACTTCGCTCTCACTGCTACTACTCACTACCTCTTTGCTGAGGGCTTTCGATTTGACTTTGGGTCGTACAGATTTGGAGGAACCGGGTTTAACCAGTGGTGACTTAACCCTCTCACATCCTGACGCGATTTTTGAGCCTATTAGGGATACTTTAAATCCTTTGTTACCGTCAGGGGTATCTATAAACCTTTAGTTTGTTTACTTCAACCTCTGCAGTTGTCTTTGAGTTAGCTGTGGGCAGAAAACTAATTTTGGAGAGGTAATTATAACAGTGAGAGTAATCTATTTCTTATTGCTAATCTGGCAACCTCTGCGTCCTATGGTCGTGAGAGGGTTAATAATGAGATTCTCCCATAGAACTTCGTCATTGCATTGAAGTGCCTTGTGGGCCGTGTCCTTTGCATAAGAATTAAATGTGGCTTTAATCTCGTGTAATGCTGCCAGGCACGATAAATCTTTCGTAGCCACTAAGGCGGTTTTTAACTCAGAGCAAATAGAGCATCGTTTAGATAACCACAAGCCTCTAGAACGATCTAAACACTTTACACACTTTATGCATAGTTTGAGAGCAAAAATGGGCAAAAGGGAGCAGGTAGGAGTAACGCATAGTTCAAATCTAGGCATGGTGCCTTAATAAGAGGTTCCCCCCCACCGCCGGGATCAGTTGTCCAACTTCGCCGGAGAAGCAGTCTCTGGGGCCTGGAAAACATTTCCAGGAATCATTGCTCATAAGGATAACCTGTGAGGTATAAAACATCCTAACCCGAATCCGCTGGAAAATTAGCTATAGTGTACCACTACTCTAACCTTCCGCCGGATCCGTCTAGCTGATTTTCAACTACTTACCTGTGACAAGAGCCACAGGTCCCTTGACCTTTTGTTAGTGTCTGATCATAAGTGAGAAAGTTTGCAAAACTAATCGTATCACTTCTTGTACACTCGACTCGTGGCGCCGAAGGCGATAAAGTCTCAACGTGTCACTGGGTCGGTCAGGGTGAGTTAACTCGGCGGGCCGAGTTTGTAGCCCTGCTAGGAATGCAATTCCGCCGGGAGAGAGTGGTTCAGCCAAACAACGCGGGATCTTCTGAATGTTCCTACCCGTTAGAGACGGATAACCTGGACCCACCGCACGGGGCCGCCGGAACAGACAAAAACTACCAGGAAATAAGGTTGGCACATCCCCATTAACCGAAGTCCCACACATACACAGTAAAATAATTACATATAGGGACGTCTCCCTTACCCCAAAAGAACATGCCCTCATGCATGAACGTATAATAGGGCGTACATAGGCATAACATAATGACAGAGAATTTAGAAACCTAAATTACCTGAAGCCTACGCCGGAGACCGCTAACTAGGCTGACCACGAGGTACGAAGAGCATCCTGGCAGACGACGCTCCGACATCCGGCAGCAGCACACCGATGAGGGAGGCCCACCCAAGGGGCCCAAGCAAAACACGAACCCTGGAAGGTGGAGCACCACGTGCAGACACCCTTAAACCAGAGCTTTTGCTGATATCTGAAGAATATGGCATGTACTTTCCTCAATATTGACAGTCTGTATCATGCCTTGTAGAGTGGTAGCCTCCTAGCTAAGTAAACACAACAGCTATCAACAGCGTATCACAACAATAACACATGCGGTATGACGATCCGGGACCTGTAGACGCCTGTGACAATGGTTCCCTAACCATTTTAACACACACTTCCTGCGGACATACCAATCTGGCAGCCGTGCTAGCTAATCTAAACCTTGTTACTACAACACAGATGTATACAAATGAGTAAGGACTCGCTAGAAGCTCTGCAAACGTCGAATGAAGCGGACACGGCGCGAGCCCTGTTGATCGTAAGGCCGCGGAAGTAATAATAATAATAATAAGCATGTTACTTATTTCTCATAAGCGCCAATTTTTCCGAAGAATTCACTAGCGCTCGAAAAGAGAAAGAAAAAAGAACAAAAATCAATGCATCAAAAGAAGGCTCATATACAACACACATTTAACAATCACTAGCAGTGGCAAAATAGCCTAAACTCTATAGCCATCTGTCATGACACCTCTCTCAAGATCATAGCTTCTCTCAAAGAGAAAAGTCTTAAGTTGTCTCTTGAAGCATTCAACAGAACTCAGTTGTCTCATGGACAGCGGCAACCTGTTATACAACCTCGGAGCCATGTAGGAGAATGACCTCTCAAAGAAAGAAGACTGCTGGAAAGCCCTTGGTTCATCAAGACGAAAAGGGTCATTGTCATGACGCACAACTACACCATGGTGTGCCGGTGGGCGCCTGAGCAGCTCCGCAAGGTACCTAGGCTCACCAAATTTGAGAACCTTAAAAGTCACCAAACACAACTTAAATTCTATTCTTGCTCTTACTGGCAGCCAGTGCAGTTCTATGTGAAGAGATGTAGTAGGAGTTCTAGGTGGAACACCAAAAATTAGTCTTGCGGCCCTGTTAAGAACAGACTGAACTTTCTTCAAAATATAATTTGGAAGACCCACCAACAGGGCATTGCAATAATAACGAGGTGGCTTCAGAGATGGGGTCGTTTCGGGCCATGAGTGAGCACCGTGCCTCATGTGAAGGCAAAGATGGCAGGTGCTCGTTGTACTCTACGTGCTTCACATGTCTCATTCCCTAGACTGGAACAAGACCTCACGGGCTTCACTGTTCATTGTAAAGCGGTGAATGTTAAGGCTCTCAGCCTATGCCCGAGAGGAAGTAAGTTGGAATATAGAAAAAAAAAAAAGAAAAAAAAAAAAATCAACACGAGAGAAGACCAATGAGTGAACCAACGTCAGGAGGCAACATCTGGTTATAAACGGCTTCACCAAATAGAGATTTCTGATGTGCAAGTAACAACTTTTAACTATCTTTATAGGAAGGACGAAGATGGCCGCTAGGGGGCCTGGTGTCGGGGAAGCGAAACATGAGAAATCCACGCATATGGCAAGTCATATGATAACAGATATTAAGTTATTTTTTATTTTTTACAGAGTTTTTTTTTTGTAGGGTACCCGATCAAAATGACGATCCCATAAGGGAATTAAGCGTGCACTTATGACGAGTACTCCATGATACTTCCGCGCGGGCTATTCAAAATGCTGGCGCAGGATGTTGAATGGAGACTTACTATTAATAGGCGAAGTCGTCAATGATGAAGGGGCCCTATTAAATATAAGGAAGCTAGGCCTAGCGATGTAAATAGTCAATGAAATTTCCTTAAGCATAGCCTTCTCGCTGCCACTGCCAAAAGAGTGATTTACAATGCTAAAAAAGGCATTAAGAACCTGGTCCTCGAACAAGGGTGTAACACTGACAATCCCAATGGGAGCTTCAACCTTGCTAGGTGAGTTAAAAATGACAGTAGGGATATTATAGGTGAACAGTGTGTTAGAAACGATAATGGGAAGATTGTGTATGCAGAAAATGAAATCAGAGAAGCATGGAAGGCACACTATGAATGATTGCTAAATGTAGAGTTTGAATGGGATAAGGAACAGCTTAGTTTTGAAAAACCAATATCTGGACCCCCTCCTTTGATAGCACCAGCTGTAGTGAGCGACGCAATCAATAAAATAAAAGACGGTAAAGGTCCAGGTCCAGGGTGCTCTGACATTGTCGCTCAGATGATAAAAGCCTCAGGGGAGACGGGTGTCAGCTTAGTCACTGAGATGATAAACACCATTATTAAAGATCAGAAAATCCCAGAGGATTAGCACAAAAGTGTAATAGTAAATATATACTGTACAAAGGAAAAGGGGATGCGCTAGATAGAGGTAATTATAGGGGCCTGAAAATGCTTGACCAAATCATGAAGGTCTGTGAGAGAGTCTTTGAGGGTTTGATCAGGCAAAGCATCTCCATTGATGATATGCAGTTTGGTTTTATGCTAGGATGTGGTACAACCGATGCTATCTTCATAGTCAGGCAGATACAGGAAAGATACTTACTAAAAGGCAGGGATCTTTACTTTGTGTTTGTAGACCTGGAGAAGGCCTTTGACAGGGTGCCTAGAGATGTTGTGCAGTGGGCTATGAGGAAACTTGGTGTGGAAGAGTGGCTGGTGCGTGTGATAATGAAGATGTATGAGGATTCGCGAACTGCGGTGAGGGTTAAAGGTGTACTGAGTGAGGAGTTCACAATCCATGTTGGAGTTCATCAAGGTTCAGTGTTAAGTCCCCTCCTCTTTATTAGGGTCCTGGAGGCACTGTCTAGAATTTTTAGATCCGGAATCCCGTGGGAACTGTTTTATGCAGACGATTTAGTCCTAATAGCTGACAATGTGCAAGATGCTGAGGCCAAATTCAGAAGATGGAGAGAGGGCATGGCGAGCAAGGATTTAAGAGTTAATACAGTAAACTTCCGTTAATCCGACGACCGATAATTCGAATCTCCCAATAGTCCGAATTTTTCAATTTGAGGCCAAATCCGAATTCACCCAATAGTCCGAATTTTTCAATTTGAGGCCAAATCCGAATTCACCCAATATTCCGAATTTTTGAATTTCCCGGGCGCGCGATATTTCCAAATATCGGCCCTCTAGCGGGCCAGGCCGGACTAAACAGTCTGCCGTTGTCGGTCTACCTGAAACGTTGTTTATCCCGTGTTTATCCTGTGATATAGTGACTTAGTGACTTAGTGATGGGTCCCACAGCAAGTTCAGGTGCACGAGGGAGGAATGACAAGAACAAACATAAGAGGAAGCACGTAACTCTGTCCATAGCTGATAAATTGCGAGTGATAGCGATGGTAGAGAAAGGCAGTGATCGGCGTAAAGTTATGGAAACTTTTAATATCGGTGCCTCCACAGTTTCAAACATAGTGAAGGCAAAGGCTAACTTATCAAAGTTTGTTGCCTTTGGAAAGTCAAGTTACACGGGTGATGTGAGAAAGACAATGAAAAAACCAAAACATGAAAAACTTGACGAGGCAGTGCATAAGTGGTTTACGGCCAAGCGGGCTGAGGGCAAGCCTATCTCAGGGCTTATGATAATTGAAAAGGCCAAGCAATTCCTGGGTGATATGAATATGGAAGACGATATAAAATTCTCCGACGGCTGGTTGAGAAACTTTAAAATTAGGCATGGGATTAGGGTCCTAGATGTCGCCGGAGAAAAGAATTCTGCCGACAAAGAGGCCGCCGATCGGTTTGCACACATTTTTGCTACCATTGTTCATGATCACCAGCTGACCCCAGACCAAATCTTCAACGCCGACGAGACAGGGCTATATTGGCGCTGTTTGCCAACAAGGACATTAGCTGGTAGAGGAGAGAAGGCTGCACCCGGATTCAAAATGAATAAAGAACGTCTCACAATCCTGCTGAGTGGGAATGCTTCCGGTAAATGTCGCAATCGTTTGTTTGTTATCGGCAAGGCTAAGAATCCCCGTGCTTTCAAGAACATGCGAGGGAAGTTGCCAGTGATCTATGATGCACAGAGCAATGCATGGATGACTGCCCAAGTATTCCATGATTGGTTCTTTAAACACTTTGTTCCCGAAGTCAAGGCCTACTTCAAGTCGATTGGCCTTTCTGAGGACACCAAGGCTGTCCTTTCCTGGATAACTGCAGAGCACATCCCCCTGCCCACGAACTAGTGTCTGGAAACATCTTTGTCACCTACTTGCCCCCTAATGTGACTAGTCTGATACAACCAATGGACCAGGGTGTGTGCCAAAAGTTTAAGCAGAGCTACAAGTCCTCATTTGCCCGCAAGCTGATTAACTCTGATGCATCAGTAAAAACTTTCCAGTCAAGTTTTTCCATCAAGGATGCCATATATGATGCTGCCCTAGCCTGGAAGGATGTTTCAGAGGTAACCCTCAAGAAATGTTGGAACAAGCTGTATGCCCAGGTCGATGACCCTGAAGAGGTTGAAGAAGATGAGCACGATTTCGAAGGCTTTCTTGGGCGTCGCAGGGAGGCAATCAACGAAATCCGAGGCCTGATGGATACCGTGCCGGTCAACGACCCCAAGAGGATGACTGAAGAGGATATTGAGGAGTGGGTTGATGTGGATGGTGACCTGCAGGGCGAGGAAGAGGTGACAGATACAGAAATTATCCGGAGTGTTGTGGAGCCAGAATATGTTGAGGAGCACTCGTCTGAGGAAGAGGAAGAGGCAGATGACGATGGCAAAGTAACCTGGAAGGAAGCTGCTACCTATTTCGATGGTATGGTCAAATTTGTGGAACAGTCTAGCCAATATAATGCAAGTGAAACAATCGATTTCCACATCCTCCGTAATGAGTTCTATGAGAAAAGGGGCAGGGCAGTCAAGCAGGCAGACATCAGGGACCTGATGAAAAACATGCACCACCATGGCCGCCGATCAGATGAACCAGATAACCCTAGACCTGCAACAATGCCTCTCACAGACGACTCGCGTACCAGCTCACCTGAACCTCTTACCACACCAGAACCTATGCCTCTTGCTGATTTTGAAGGCTGGGAGGACCTAGCATCCCCTGTGAAGGCCACTCCTGAGGTAGCCCCAGCCGCCCCTGTGGTAGCTCCTGCCAGCCTAGCCACTCCTGAGGTAGCCCCAGCCGCCCCTGTGGTAGCTCCTGCCAGCCTAGCCACTCCTGAGGTAGCCCCAGCCGCCCCTGTGGTAGCCCCAGCCACCCCTGTGGTAGCTCCTGCCAGCCTAACCACTCCTGAGGTAGCCCTAGCCCTAGCTCCCCCTTCAGATATTGAAGGCTTGGAGGATATGGCTGTGGAGTAATAATCAGTGAAGTGTAGTAGATTTAAGGACCCCCAAAAAAATATAAAACCAGCAAAATACAAAAAAAAAAATAAGTCTTTTTAAGTTAATTTTACATTAAAGTACACTTACAGTACAGAGCAGTGATTATAAGTTACTAATATGGGGCTAGGGGGCTAGTGGCTGGGTTGGGGCTGGTGCTGGGGGCTTATCTTCAATGCTACACATCTCTTCTCTTCATATAAGGTGAGTTAAAGTCATGATTAGTCATTATTATCATTATTATCATTATTATCCTGTGTTTGTGTCTTGGTTTGGGTCTTAAAAAAAAAATCGGGGGTGGGGGGGGGGTAACGTCCGATAATCCGAAAAATCCACTAATCCGAACGAGGGCCGGTCCGCTGCCCTTCGGATTAACGGAAGTTTACTGTATTAACAAAACCAAGGTTATGCATTGTAGATTGAGACGAGGCAATACCCATACCCATGTGCATACCCATGTGCAGTGTGTGGATAGGGTGTGGCCGCTAACTAAATTACTGTAGATGTTGTTGTTGTTCCCTATGCTGCCTGGCCAAACAGCCCCGAGTCCCTGAGAAAGGCCATGGCCACGATCGGGCTTTCCCACAGAGCTCTCATTGAGTGTAGACCGTGTTGCTGGCGCAAGTGGTTGTGTGAAATGCAGTCTTCTATGATGTGTTTAATGGTATGGGGTGCTGTGTTACATCCCGGGCAGGCGTCGACAACGGAGTCATCCAGTCTCTTCTGATAGCTCAGGAGAGCTGGATGGTGTCCGCATCTCAGCCTGGCCAGGTGGACTCTGTCCTCGCGAGGAAGGGAGGATTCGGAAGGATGGATTTCGGGAGGTCGTGCATGCAGCTGCGTGTTGTCTGTGAGTGAGTGGATGGATCGGTGAGAGATATGAGTATGGATGTGCTTCTGGAAGTTGGTTCGGGGTGGGCAGGGAGGGAGAGAGGACAATAATTGTGTGTGATACCGTGTGCTGGGTGTTGTTTTGATATTTCTTGGTGTCTGTGGGTGTGTTGCCATGTAGTTTAGTGGGTGGTCTTGGTTCGTGGAGGCTGCTGCCAGGAATTGAGTGCCTCTCATGTCCAGATGGTCTTTGACTTTGAGAATTTTGGTTTCTTGATGTAGGTGATCTGTGGGTGAAGTAGCTGTGCAGCCTGTAATGATCTTCAGGGCTTTGTTTTGAATAGTCTGTAAGGTCTTATGATGTGTTTCAGCTAGGTTAGAAGCCCAGGCTGGGCTTGCGTATTCCATCACTGATCTTATGTATTGTTTATATACTGTGGTGGTAGTTTCTTTGTTGTGTCCAAATTTTGTGTGAGCAAGTGACCTGAGGGCGTTAAGTCTGGGTGTCAGTTTCTTTTTAATGTTTGTGGTGTGCTGTTTGAATGTCATATGAGTATCATATGTTACTCCTAGGATTTTGGGTGTGTGTGTATGTGTTAGGGGTGTGTTGTTTATAATGAGTTGAGGGATGTATTCGTGTTCTCCTGTCCAACTTGTGAGCAGGGTTGCGGTGGATTTGGCTGGGGCTAGATTAAGTCTGTTTGTAGTGCACCAACCATGTAGTGTGTTGAGATAGGGTTGAAGGAGATCTGTTGCTCTTTTTGGGTCATGGTGTGTGCATGTGAGTGTTATGTCATCTGCATAGGAGGCTAAGTTTATTTGGGGCGTATTGGGTGTAGTTATATCGTGCATGTACAGATTGAAGAGTGCGGGCGATAGGACGGATCCTTGTGGGACTCCGTTTGGAAAGTTTCTGATTTTAGATGACTGACCGGCAAAAGATACGTGTGCACATCTGCCTGCTAGGAAGTTGGCCAGCCACCTTTTTGTGTTGTTGTGCATGTTTGTGTTGTAGATTTTGTTTGTTAGGTTGTGGCGGGGGATGGCATCGAAGGCTTTACTAATGTCGAGTGTGGCTAATAGTGATCTGTGTGGTGGTCTAGCTGAGTTGATGCCATCGAAAACTCTTTGTGTAAGGTCTGTGAGAAGAGTGTTTGTGGAGTGCAGTGGCCTAAAGCCATGTTGTGTTGGAGCTAGGGGTAGGTCAGGTGTAATTAGTTGTAATACTAGGCGTTCCATGACTTTGGAGGGGGAGCAAAGAAGTGTGATGGGGCGGTGCGAGGATGGTAGCGTGGGGTCTTTGTTGGGTTTGGGGAATGTGATGATGATACCATGCTCCCAAATGTCTGGTATTGTGTTGTGTGAATAGCTGTAGTTTGATATGTTAGTGAGTGCTTGTATGCCTTGTGGTCCCAGGTGTCTGAGGTGTATGTTGCTTATGTTGTCTAGGCCACAGGCAGAAGTATCTGTCGATGTTGGGTGCACCATGGGAGTTAGCGCTGTAGTAGAATAAAAGGACCCCTGCTGAAGGATAAGTCAGAAATTGAGAAATTTGAGTGCGTAGTGTGCAAGGGCGAGCTTGTGTTAAATGATGATCCTGTGGCTGTGAATTTTGGAAACGAGTCATTGGAGCTGGTGGACATGTTTTGTTACTTAGGAGATACCATCTCTGCTGGTGGTGGGGCCGAGGCTGCCACTGTCGCTAGAATTAGATGTGGCTGGGGAAAGTTCAGAGAACTGCTGCCAATTCTGACCATGAGAAGAATGCCTCTCCCTCTGAAGGGAAAGGTGTATGCGTCATGTGTTATAAGTGCAATGACGTATGCCTCAGAAACATGGACCGTTAAAGTAGAGGATGTCAACAGAATGGAACGTAATGAGATGAGAATGGTGAGATGGATGTGTGGGGCCAGGTTGCAGGATAGAATAACAAATTATGAGCTGAGGAGATGTTTAGGTATAAAGAGTATTAGTGAGGAGATGTGTACAAGTAGACTGGGATGGTATGGACATGTGGAGAGAATGGATGAACAAAATTAGGTGAAAAGATGCAGGTCTGTGATTGTGGAGGGAGCTGCACCAAGGGGTGGACCGAGGAAGACCTGGGATCGGACTATAATAATTATAATAATAATAATAATATGCTGGTATTATATATGTTCGAGCGCCAATTCTCCAAGTGATTCACGAGCGCTCACATTAACTTAAATTTTTCCATTAAAAAAAAAAAAAAAAAAAAAAATAAATAAAGCTTATATTCATCAGTAACTCTATGCTCCCCAATATCATAAGCCCTCAGAAATATGTGCGACTTCAGTTGTTCCTTAAAATCGTCAACACAATTCAACTGCTTAAGTGACACAGGAAGTCGATTGAATAGACATGGGGCAACATAAGAAAAGGATCTAGCAGCAAAAGCACGTTCCCCAATAGCTCTAGGCTCATAAAGGCGATATGGGTCATCACCACTACGCAAGTTCACATTTGACTCATTATGTGTTGGAAATAGAAGATCCAACAAATACTTAGGCTCACCAAACCTCAGCACCTTAAATGTCAGTAAGCACATTTTAAACTCTATTCTGGCCTTGATAGGAAGCCAGTGTAGATCTATTAGATAATATGTGGTGGGTGTTCTGGGTGGAAGTGAAAATATTAGTCTAGCACACCTATTGAGAACAGACTGGAGTTTCTTCAAAGTAACATTTGGTAGACCAATGAACAATGAATTACAGTAATCAATTCTAGATATAACAAATGAATGAATGAGGGTCAAAAGAGATTCCTTAAGCAAGAACTTCCTTATAGCATAAAGGTTACGAATGTAATGGTGACAACTCTTCACGACACAATTTATATGACTCTTAACCCTCCAGCCCCGGCTATGTATTATATATATATTCCCCGAAACCCGGGAGTTTTTGGCCGAAAAATTTCTACGCCTAGGCTACCGTATCTTTGTTATTCTGACTGCTTCCGCATTCCCGCGCATCCCCAAGCGTAGATGTGTTTCTTACCTGTAGAATGGCGTTAAGTAGAGCTCTCTAAGTCAACTGGTTCAGGCGGGTGCCCAACCCCGAAAGGGGTTGAAATAGGGGAGCTATCCCCCCGCCAAAGGTGGTTTTCTAGGGCCTTTCCTAGCCGATGCTGAGAGGACTGGGTTCTAGTCATGTGGTGATGGGCTGGTCTATCAGAGTGAGAACTGAGCGATCTCTGCCATACCCATAGCTTACTCTGACTGTTCCTTTTACTTATATATTTACTAGATCTCAAGTGACGGCGTCTCTTCCGTGGATTGACCTCCCAATCTACCAAGATTGGAAGCCAAAGCGTCACATTTTTCCTTTGCCCCTCAACTTTCTCTTCATAATTGCTGAGGGTCACAGGGCCCTGGGTGGGGCTTTGGTTTCCCGGGCGTTTCCGCACCCTCCTCAGATCCCCGCCATGGAGTGGCTTCGGACACCCAGGCTTTATTGTTGTCGGCTGGGAGGGTTCTGTGGGGGCGCTCGGTTATGGCCTTGGCCTTCCTTGGGGCCTTGGGGCTGTTCGGCCAGGCAGCTTGGGGAACAACAACAACAACAACAACAACTGGTTCAGTTGTGATGATGATTTCATTGGAGATAACTTTATGGCAAAAACAGCCACTTTACACTACTTTTCGATACTTAACAACAACATACAGGCACACACGAACAAGCGACGCACTCCTTCTTGTGGCCGGAGATGCGGGGCGTCGGTCCAGCCGGCTGTTGTTTACATGCGTCGGACCGACGCCTCGCACACCAAGCTCACAGGCTTTCAACCACTGGGCGTTCAAGAGCCCTTCCGGGCAGCTCGGGTATGCTTTTTTATGGGCGTTCAAGAGCCCTTCCGGGAACGAAGGGTTTAAAGTTCAGATTTTTGTCGAATACAATGCCCAAGTTTTTCACTGATTCCAAAGGTTGGAGCTGTGATTCACTGAATTCTAGACTTCCAAAATCTTCATGGACACTATTTCTCAAATTACCATTTATGACTATAATCTCCGTCTTGTTGTCATTCAATTTGAACTTCCTTCTAGTCATCCAGATCTTCAAGTCTGACAAGAGTGATGAAAATGTATTCTTTACCTCATCGATATTATTAATTTCAATATACAACTGTGAATCATATGCATAGAAATTATACTTAACACCATGTGCATCCAGTAGGGATGAAAGACTAGAGGCATAGATAATAAACAACACAGGGCCAAGAACTGATCCCTGAGGCACCCCGAACTTTAGCGATGATGGTTCTGACATAGAGCCACCAATTACAACACACTGACTGCGAACGGTAATATATAACTGAAGAAGCAGGAGTGCATCTCCCTGCACACCAAAACCAGAAAGGTCTCAGGAGCAACTGATGGTCAACAGTATCAAACGCTGCAGAGAGATCCAACAAAACCAAAAGAGAACACCGTCCAGAACATGTATTCGAGACTAAATCATTATAAATCCTGTCTCCGTTGAGTGGAGCTTCCTATAAGCTGACTGAGACTGGGGAATGACACTGTTCCGCTCCAGAAAAGGCAGCAACTGGTCCAGTATTGCACGCTCGACAATCTTAGACAGAAATGACAGGTTAGACACAGGGTGATAGTTTACCAAATTATCACAATCTAGGCATGCCCTCTTCAGTAAAGGCCGAATTAAGGCATGTTTTTCAGAATTTGGAACACAATTTTCCTCAAAGATATGATTGACAATTGAAGCAATGAAAGGTGATGCAGTCTCATAAGCTGTACTTATTGTTGGTGTGACATCACGGGAAGGCGCGCAATGTAATGGGCCGACGCCGACGATGTGGCTGGGCGCGCAATGTGATGGGCCCATGTCGACGCCAACGCCTACGATGTTGCTGGGTTGGCGGACCCGCGCACTTCAACAACGGAAGTCAGTGAGTGAGGTTGTGCGACACTTATCTTTGATACATTTATCGGGTCCAATGAACAGAATGTTTTATTGAATTCTCTTAGGTATGTCAAGGCATTTAGGGAGTTAATCGGCTGAAAATGTGTGAAGGCAGAGTCTACGGCCAACGGCCGAGAAGGGACCACAGAGTATTCTCCAAGAGCAGGGGTATTGTCAAACACATTTCTGATTTGAACAATTTTGTCTGCAAAGAAAGCTGAAAATTTTGATGCAAGATCAGAAGCTGAGACAGATGAGGGGAGAACTTGAGAAGAACGCTGTCCTGTTAAGTTGTTAAGAATTGACAAAAGTCGTTTCTGGTCACCTCTGCAGGAATCTATTCAATCAGTATAATGCTCGATCTTGCTTTGTGTAATTTTGACGGTGATAGCTCTACAAGCAGCGACATAATCTAACCGAGAGGATTCAGCCACAGACGCTCTGCTCGTCTCCTCCTCTTGCGCAAAGCCACTACACTTGAATCATACCATGGAGCGTCATCCTTTATCCTTATCTCCTTGTCAATCTCGGGGCAATCACGGTCTTGAATATAACGGAAGAAGGTGTTATAAGTGTGAACTAACCGATTTGCTGTTGATGATGTAATATTGACCGTGTTAAGTGAAAGTTCAATATCACGACTTATTTTCTTGATCTAAATTACAATATTTATGAAAGGTTATTTTCTTGGTATAAGATAAGGGTTTTGGTGCATTCACTTTAACCCTTCCCCCCCCTGGGGGCCCCCTCCTAAGGACAGTGTCAGGTACCTGGGCGATTTGGCCGAAAAACGTCTAGGCCTAGGCTAACGTATCTTTGTTATTTTAACTGCTAGAAATTTCCCACGCATCTCTAAACGTAGTGCGGTTTCCAATCTGTAGACTGGCGTTGAGTAGAGCTCTGTAAGTCAACTGGTTCAGTTGTGATGACGATTTCCGTGGAGCGAATTTTTCCGCGATGTTGACAATATCGGAGCTTTTCAGACACTAATTTCGTCATACCATACAACAACAACATTGATCCGACATCTCCTTCTTGTTTTCGGAGGTGCTGTGACGCAATGACCGACTTTGTTTACATGCGTCGGACGCACGGCGTTCAGACCAAGCTGAATAGGCTTTCAAGCTTACTGCCTGTTATAAGGACACCCGTGGTCCTGCCTATCTGCCGCAGTGTCCTTATAAAAGGACAGCCGGGCTGGAAGGGTTAAAGGAGATGATGTCATGGTCAGACACGCTACGGCCGATAGGAAAAACTTCAATATTATTTACAAGGTTGGATTCACTCTGGGAGAGGACCAGGTCAAGGGTATGCCCTGAAGCATGTGTAGAGTCAGCCACGAGGTTTGAAAAACTATACAAGTCAACAAGTTCCAGGAACTCAGAGGAATAAGGTTTCATTCCAGGTGTGTCAACCCAATAGTTAAAATCACCACAAATCAAAAGTTTTCCACTCTTTGCGGAGAAATATTCCAAGAATGTGCTAAATTCTTCCATAAAAAGTCTATCTGTGCCTGGATGACCTGGACGATAGATAATCGCTAACCTAATTATCTGGCCGTGGGTGTTGATGGTAACTTCCATGCATTCGAATGATGAAGCCAGCTGATCAGGAGGAACACATTTGATATTGACAGGGAAAGGGAATACACAACTGCCACACCACCACCCACAGCATGTGTGGGTGATGATCTTGGAATGTGAAGCATAGAATGTGTCTTAGGAAGAGCCGCTTTAACAATACCAAAATCGGACTCGAGCAACCAGGTCTCTGTCAGACAAAGAATATCTAAGCAGAACTCATTCAAAACTTCAACAATATTAATCATCTTGTTTCGCATAGATCGTATATTTAGCAAACCCGCCCTCAGCGAACCCTCCACGGCTGTCGTCAACTTTTTGACACAGGGAATCTTATTCCTCAACTTTAATCTTTAATTTTTGCCATTCACCCCTCCCTTTTCTCTTCCACCCTCTCCCCCACCACTCGCCTCTCTCTTCTCTTCAAATACCATTTCTTCACTCTCCCATCTATATTTCGATAGTAAAAAAATTCCTTGTCTGCTTCTGACCTTTTTTCATTCTCCTCTCTCACCTCCCTAGCTACTTCCCTCATTTTCTCCCTTTCTTCTGCATCTAAGTCTTTTCTTAAAACAGTGTCTCTATATTTTCCTTCCTGGCTCAGCTTCCAACTAGTCCTTAATACCTCTTCCACTGTTTTAGTTGATTTAAATCTAATTTTGATTGGTCGTGCTACTCCTTTATTATACTTTCCTAACCTCCAACTATCCTCCACCTCCTTCTTCCAACCCTCCCTCCCTTCCCTATCCAACACCTCAATCATGTCTTGAACCTTCTTTATATGCACAACTTTCCTCTCACTTCTGTCCGGTATATCCTCCTCAACATCACCAAACATAATCACACATCTCTTCTTGTCCATAATATCACATACCTGTCTTTCATTCTTACAGTTTCTTACAGTTTCTTACAGTAGATCCATGCCTATCCAGCTCAGTACCAGTACTTGCACTGCTGCGGTCGTTCACGGTGTTCTGTCTTATAGCCTTCACTACTTTCTTTCCCAGGTTTTCTTCTTGCTGTTCTTTTTGTTCTTCTATTATTGCTTTCAAATTTACTTCTGCTTCCTCCACCTTACTACCCCAAACATTCTTCATTTCTGACATCTCTACTTCCATTTTTTCTGTTCTATCTTGATTTGTTTCAAAACCTCTCCTCAACCTTTCATTTTCTTCCCTAAGTTCTCTTATTTCTTTTTCCGCCTTCTCCCTATATTCACTATCTATTTCCTTAACCTTCTCATTCAGATGGTTCTCATATTCTTTCAGCTGTGGTTTTAGTGCCACATTTTCCGAAACCAACTCATCTACCCTACTCATTACAACCTCTAGGCCATCGTTACTCCCTTGCTTAACCATCTCGTCACTACTCTCACTCAATGCGTCCAACTTCATCCCAACCTCCCTTATCCAATTCTCCACCACCCCTCTCCATCTAATTAGTCCCATCAGCTGCTTGTTAATAAAAGTCATCTGATCTTTCTCACTATGAGGAAAACCTCCAAATTCAAAATTATCCTCCTCACCCGCCAGACTCTCCCGCCAGACTCTCCCGCCGCCGCCCCTCCTCCATCATCGTCCGCCAACAACATTCCCCGGGGTGAAGCCACAGGTTTTGGTTAAAAATAAACTAAACTCTTATTTGTTTTAAAATAACAGGAAAACTACCTGGGATAGACCCCAAGCAGCGCCGATCTCAAATTTAAAAACTTGACAAGTGAAGCAGCCCTTAACAGGGTTGCCATTAGGACAAGAGACTGAAACTGCACATGTGTGGAGCACTCATTCTTAAAATGTTATGTATGTATTTATTTATTTATTTATTTTTATTTATTATTATTAATATTATTTTTTTTTAATGGAAAAATTTAAGTTAATGTGAGCGCTCGTGAATCCACTTGGAGAATTGGCGCTCCAACAAATATAATACCAGCCTATTATTATTATATATGTCTTATTATATATGAGGAATATGTCTTCTAAGCGTAGTAGGGAAGGTATACAGTAGGGTAGTGATTGAGAGAGTGAGAGTGAGAACGGAGAAATGGATAGGCGACGAGCAGGGAGGTTTTAGGAAGGGAAGAGGATGTGTAGATCAGATTTTTACCCTGAATTGTGTTGTGGAGAAGTATCTGGAGAAGAAACAAAAGGTGTATGTTGCCTTTATGGACTTAGAGAAGGCCTATGATAGAGTGGATAGAGAAGGTTTGTGGAAAGTACTTAGAATATACGGAGTAGAGGGCAAGTTGCTGAAAGCAGTGAAGAGCATGTATGAGGGTGCAAAGGCGGCAGTACGTGTGGAGAGTGAGCAGAGCGAGTTCTTTGACCTGAATGTTGGTTTGAAACAGGGGTGTGTGATGTCCCCGTGGTTGTTTACTGTATATATGGATGGAGTTATGAAAGAAATACTATCAAGAGCAGTGGATGTTGGTGTATCGCTGAAAAGGGAGGGAATTGAGTGGAAGCTACCTATACTGCTGTTTGCGGATGATACAGTTCTGATGAGTGATAATGAATGGGAGTTGCAGGGTCTGGTAAATGAGTTTGGAACAGTGTGCGAAAAACGGAATTTGAAGGTAAATACGGGGAAGAGCAAGGTTATGGTCTTCGAAAGGGGTGAAGTCACAGAGTGTGAGGTGAAGCTGAACGGTCAGGCTATGGAGATCGTCAACTCTTTTAAGTATCTGGGCAGTGTGTTGAGTAAAGATGGGACTATGGATGAAGAGGTGCGGGAGAGGGTACAACAGGGGAAGAGGGTTGTAGGAACGCTAAAAGCAGTAACAAGAAATAGGGTGGTCAGTATGGAAGTGAAGAAGTCCTTGCATGACAGTGTGGTAATCCCGACACTGACTTACGGAAGCGAAGCATGGACGTTGGTTGAGAGACTCAGACCAAGAGTGAGAGCAGTGGAAATGAATTACTTAAGGAGTGCGTGCGGAGTTACATGGAGGGATAGACAGACTAATGAGGAAGTAAGAAGGAGGTGTGGTGTGGAGGTAGATGTGCTGGAAAGTGTGAAAAGGAACAACTTGAGATGGTTCGGCCATATGGAACGTATGGAAAGCGAGAGAATGACTAAGAGGGTGTACGAGAGCGAGGTGGAGGGACAGAGGGGGAGAGGTAGACCGAATATGAGGTGGAAGGATGGAGTGAGGAACTACATGAACGAAGGCGGTGCTGGTTGGGGGGAGGGGCGTCGACTGACTGGGGACAGAGGTGCATGGGGGCGGTTCGTTCGTGGCCACCCCTTCGGGGATCACGGCGTCAGGCAATAGATAGATAGATAGATTATTATTATTATTATTGTAGTATTTAATTTTAAATCTGTTATGCTACTACTACGGGGGATAATTCGACAGTCATTTAGAAGTTCGTATATTTTATTTAACAGACTTCCTAACTACTCTAATAATAGGGCGGGTGCCCAACCCTGAAAGGGGTTGAAATAGGGGAGGTATCCCCCCGCCAAAGGCGGATTTCTAGGGCCTTTCCTAGCTGATGCTGAGAGGATTGGGTTCTAGTCATGTGGTGATGGGCTGGTCTATCAGAGTGAGAGCTGAGCAATCTCTGCCATACCCATAGCTTACTCTGACTTTTCCTTTAACTTATATATTTTCTAGATCTCAAGTGATGGCGTCTCTTCCGTGGATTGACCTCCCAATCTACCAAGATTGGAAACCAAAGCGTCACATTTTTCCCTTGCCCCTCAACTTTCTCTTCATAATTGCTGAGGGGCACAGGGCCCTGGATGGGGCTTTGGTTTCCCGGGCGTTTCCGCACCCTCCTCAGCCCCCCGCCATGGAGTGGCTTCGGTCACCCAGGCTTTATTGTGGTCGGCGGGGAGGGTTCTGTGGGGGCACTCGGTTATGGCCTTGGAATTGCTCGGGGCCTTGGGGCTGTTCGGCCAGGCAGCTTGGGGAATAACAACAACAACAACAACAACAACTCTAATAATAGGTTCTTGGCTCGGGCCGAGATGAGTTCAATACGCAGATTAAATATTATGTCGATTCATGCTAGGTTGCACTTTGGACCCCTAAAGTTCCCGTTATTCCCTAACTGAATTCCCGCTATTCAGGTACAGTATTGACTCAAGTCGGCTTCGATCCTACGACCCGTTATTAGTGATTAATCCTAAATAATTAAATCAAAACCCTGCTGTGTCTTTTATTGAGACCAGGGCCTAATGAACCATTTGCTCTTTGCCTAACTAAAAACAAAAAAGTTATATTCTTTCCTCTACTCTTTAGGTTTTCCCACGTTTACTGAGCCTGCTGTATCCTTTCTCAATACCAAGGCTATAACACATATAATCTATCTCCTCAATACATAGAATCTATTTACTCCTTTGACACAACCGTCGTTACTACACAAGTACCTCCACAATGACATGTAATCGTACAAATTACCGAATGAGATTACAAGGTCTCTCACATATAATATGGGTTCCGCCACCCAGTTACTTCACAATCTAGGTTTACAATCTTTATCTCAATAACACTATTGGGTTCCGTCACCCAGTTACTTCACAATATAGGTTTACAATCTTTATCTCGATAATACTATTGGGTTCCGTCACCCAGTTACTTCACAATATAGGTTTACATTATTTATCTCAATGACACTATTGGGTTCCGTCACCCAGTTACTTCACAATATAGGTTTACATTATTTATCTCAATGACTATTGGGTTCCGTCACCCAGTTACTCCACCATATGGGTTTACAATCTTTATCTCAATGACACTTTCCGATTTTACCCTCAAGTAATCTATTACAAACACGCTATGTTAACTTGCACTTTAATCAATAATCGTTCTAACAAAAGATGAACCGTGCCTCAAACGCATACACGGAATAGCTCTTTTAGACTTAATAATAACGCAACTCACATTGGACTAGTGTCCTTCACAGTTTCCTTTTTACACAACTTAATGAATGATTCATATGGACTAGTGTCCTTCCCTAGCTATAGCTAATCTATTAGGCAACTAAACAACTGTTTCCCTCTTTAACTTACTGGTTGCCTCATTTATTAACAAAAGTATTCTTTCCCTCCCCTCTTTACTTTTACTCTTTTAATCTTTAATCTCTCCTATCAGATCCTATATAATAACTCTTTCGGCATGGCGCCGTTGCTAACAAAGATAACTAATTAACAACACATCATTATCTTTATATATTCAGGTGAGTCTACATTCTTTTTCCTTTAGTCTTGTCCTAGAAGGACACATCAATTTTTATAGAAACCACCAGGTTAGTCAACCACTCTCTCTTTCTTCCTTTATCATATGCGGGCCCAATATGGGTCCTTAAACAAATATATTCTGGTATGCTGGATCAGGTGTGTGTGTGTCTGGAACTGTGCTTTACCACCTCAGAGCTGGCCAGTAGCTCTTCTGGAAGTCCTCACTTCCGTCCACCTTCTGTCGTCCCTCTTGAAGCGCTTGACTGTACAGTATGTGTGCAGACTAGCAACGTGACAACAGGCGTCAGGATACTGATGGTGCATCCTCCGAGTGGGCGAAAGTGAGGAGAGGTCAGGGGTGGTCTGTGTTGTGACTTTAGGTGAGGGCAAGGTAACTGGAAAGGTGGGTTCCTGGTTCTCCTTTGTGCCCGGGCGGGAGAGAGCAAGTAGGTTGCAGTGTGTTAACCCGGTGGGCTCTGAGGGGTGAGTGACCCCTGGAGCCCGCGTGCGGCAGCCTTTATAGTCAGGCCTCCCGCTCTCCCGTGCTGTGATTGGCTGACTGGCATGCGCCGAGACACGCTCGCTCTGGATTCTTGCTTGCTTCACCTCCTCTTTCTTCTCTTCAAAATAAATCCCAGGAAGCTAATTATAAACCTCTTTTGGCGGCTTACAGGAGTACAGGGCTGGCACCGAGGTATTACTTAGTGGGTAATCAGAAGGAACTCTTCGGGAAGAGAAAGAGAGTGACTTTTGAGGTGGAGTGAGAAGTCCAGCTTCGCGCTCCGATAATGGAGGCCGCTGATTGGCTGGTGGGCAGGGCGTGACACGTTGCAGCCGTGAGCTGTCAAAATCAGCTGGCTGTGCAAGCAAGTAAAAGGGAGCGCAGTGATTGGCGGAGGGCTTATCTACTTTAATTATTATTATACGTTATTGCTTGACTGTCCACAGTCATGGGCCAAATTAAGCTAAAATGCTTAATGGGCAACCTAACTAGTCTTAAGTTGTCCCAATATTAGAAAGCCACTTGCTCCATAGAACGGCCATGGAGTGTATACATTTTCATCCATGTTGACATGTAATTGTTATGGTTACTTTGTTAATTTGTATTTTCTTGTATTCCATGATTAATTTATACCTATTTACCCAGGATGATATCGAGCTGTCAAGTTACCCCTGCTTGGTTTGTAAAAAGGACTACAAAGACCTTACTGTAAGTATAATGAATGTGCAAAAAGTGTTTGGCAATGTTCTGGGTTAGCTATACTGTATATGGGCAGGTTAATTATTATACTGTTGCTCGGAGTCATGATAAATAGCAGTCTGGTATAGCTTTTAGGTCTTGTATATTATCTCTGACTTACAATAGATAAGGTTCTAGGAAGTAAGTAAAATTGGAGGGCATATGCTAATCTGTGCTTGGCCGAGGCACTCTTCTCATTAACATTGCTCTTTGGAGCTTGTGGTAGATAACTATGGGGATTTATCTATCCTTGTACACAGGGGCTACTGCATATTATCCAGGATACCACAGTTTACTTACCTAAATAGGATATAAAAAATGTCCACGAGCTCCAGGTTCCCATTGCTACTGGGTAACCCGAGGCATAGGGTGTAAGGAGACTGCCCATCCGTCTCACCCTGCCAGGGAATAAAAACCTGGGACCCTCGATTTTTAGTCAAATGGGAGACCATTGCGCCATAGGTCATACAGGGTAATTGAAAACTTTGATTGTATCCTGAAAAAATGTGGTCAGTCAAGAAGTGACATGTTACAAATGAACAATATACAGTACTGGCATTGTTGTACAGTATTTATATTATACTGTATAGTGTGTCCTGTTTTCCAGACATTCAAATCTCACCAAAGCAATAATCACCACCGAGAGCTGTCTATCCTGTATACCATGAAGCTGGAGTGTATGAGAGGTCTACTGTGTGCTGAAGAAGAGGTCAGTGACAGATTATATTATTACAGTACTGTATTGTTATAATTATTGTTAGTAGTAGTAATAGTAACACAGGTCTACAATGTGCTTTGCCCGTGCCACAATGCCTCTTTCACTACGTGGAAGTTTTTCCTCGATGTATTTTTCCACTCTCTTTTCCCATACCATAGGTGATTTTCCACTACTATCTGCTCCACTCACCTGACTCCCATATATCTTGTCATTCTGTCTTCATCCATTCTCTGAACATGACCATACCACCTAAAAGTATTTATCTTTATCCACTCAACCACTCCACATTCAATGCCCAAAGTTTGCTCTTTCATTCCAAAGGACTCATACACTTCCCTATTACTTGGCCCATCTAGCCTATTCACGCCAGCTGCCATTCTGAAGAAGCTCATCTCCACAGCTCTCAGTTTGGAGAGGTCCTTGTCACTTGCTGTCCATGTCTCACTTCTATACTAGAGTGTTGGGAGTAGCACACTGTTTCTCAGTGACTTTTTCACTTCTTGACTAGCCATTATTCCTTTTAGAATACCATTTAGTTCTCCAATTACCTTTCTCCCTTGCATTTTTCTCTCTTTTTATCTCACTCTCCATTTTACCATACAATATTTGCATAGTACAGCTCCCAAGTAATTGAAACTTTCAAACTCTTCCAGTACTTCATTTCTCATTATTATTTTACAACTTTTCTCATGTTCTTTCTAAATTCTATATTTTGCTTTAACAAAATGGCTGCCGGGGACGTTCTGGAACGCTATGGTAATTTAAAGCCTGTGGAAATGAGTACTAGTGAGCCGGAGCGCGGCAGGCTCCCCTCCGCTCTGCAGCACGGCTGCCGGGGCACTGAGACCCTCGCTTCATATCTCGCGAGACATTGCAGCGCTGCCAAAGGCAAATGTAGCGCGACATTGCTCATAATTAGCTAATATTTGCCAATGTCTATGGTAGCGCTGCGGATGTAGTTTTGAAGCTATTTTTCTTCTAGTTTTGGCTGAATATATTAATTTTCATTCAGACACTTGCTTAACCCTCCTGGCTCGGGCAGGCTCTCAAAATGACAGTGTGGGCTACCCGGGCGATCTGGCCGAAAAACGTCTAGGCCTAGGCTACCGTATTTTTGTTTAGTTTAACTGGTAGAAATTTCCCACGCATCTATAAATGTAGTGCGGTTTCCAATCTGTAGACTGGCGTTGAGTAGAGCTCTCTATGTCAACTGGTTCAGTTGTGATGACGATTTCAGTGGAGAGCACTTGCAGGCGATGTTAGCAATATGACGATCTTTTCACTACTGAAACAACGACATACAGACATACAATAACAAACGAGTCTTCTCTTTCTTGTTTTCGGAGGTGCGGTGACGTAACGATCGGCTTTGTTTACATGCGTCGGACGCACGGCGTTCAGACCAAGCTGAATAGGCTTTCAAGCTTACAGATTTTAAAATGACAACCGGGCTCCTGCCCTTCATTCGTGGTGTCATTTTAAAATGACAACCGGGCCAGAAGGGTTAATCATTCAGGAGTGCCTGAATGAGCCCTAACATAGTGGAAATATCCCAGCATCGTAAGTGTTAAAATCTATGGTTTCATGCATTACATCATCATCATCATCATCATCTCCGACGCCTTGCTTCCCCCTGGGAAACCCCCACTAGAGGATGGCCATGACAGAAACGTCTCCAAGCTACTTTGTCAAGACATGCCTCCCCTGCCCGTGCCACAATGCCCCTTCCACTACGTGGAAGTTTTTCTTCAATATATTTTTCCACTTTCTTTTCCCATACCATAGGTGGTCTTCCACTACTAGCGGTTCCACTCACCTGACTCCCATATATCTTTCTTGGCATTCTGTCTTCATCCATTCTCTGAACATGACCATACCACCTCAAAGTACTTCTCTTTATCCACTCAACCACACCACAATCAATGCCCAAAGCCTGCTCTTCCATTCCAAAGGACTCGTACACTTCCCTATTACTTGGCCCATCTAGCCTATTCATGCCAGCTGCCATTCTGAAAAAGCTCATCTCCACAGCTCTTAGTTTGAAGAGGTCCTCGTCACTTGCTGTCCATGTCTCGCTTCCATACGAGAGTGTTGGGAGCAGCACACTGTTTCTCAGTGACTTTTTGACTTCCTGGCTAACCATTCTTCCTTTGAGAATACTATCAAGTTCTCCAATCACTTTTCTCCCTTGCATTTTTCTCTCTTTTATCTCACTCTCTATTTTACCATATTTGCATAGTACAGCTCCCAAATACTTGAAACTTTCAACCTCTTCTAGTACTTCATTTTTCAATTTTATTTTACAACTTTTCTTGTGTTCTTTCTTGATTCTATATTTTTCCTTAAAATCTATAGTTTCATGCATTCTTCTCTCAAACACCATTACCTTACATTTCCCTACATTGACCTTTAACTTTCTCTTTTCACATACCCTGTCAAAGTCAGTGACCACTCTCTGAAGTTCTTCAGCATTTTCCGCCAACAGGACTGCATCGTCCGCATATAGGCATGTTAAAATCTTCCATGTTCTTCCCTCTGATTCCAGTCTAGCTCCCACACCCATTGATACAGCCCTACATTCCCTAATCACTCCATCCATGTATATATTGAACAACCAAGCTGACATGACACATCCCTGTCTTACACCTACATTGACCTCAAAACTTTCACTTAACTTATCCCCTACCTTCACATTTGCCATTGCATTCCTATAAAAAGATTTTACTGCCATTAGCAACTTTCCTCCCACACCATATACTGTTAACACATCCCACAGGCCCTCCCAGTCTACTTTGTCGTAGGCTTTTTCCAAATCCATGAATGCTGCATAGAGTTTTCTGTTTTTGGCCAGATACTTCTCTACCAACAATCGCATTGAGGCTATCTGGTCAACGCAGCCCCTGCCCTTTCTGAAACCTCCCTGTTCCTCGCCTATTTTGTCATCCGTTATCTTCTGTAGCCTCTGTGTTACTACTCTTGCGTGTACCTTTCCAGGTATGCTAAGCAAGCTAATTCCCCTATAATTCTTACACTCTTCTTTACTACCCTTCCCTTTGTACAAGGGTACTATCACTGCTTTCCTCCAGTCCTCTGGTACACTTTCCTTTTCCCATGCTAATTTACATAACCTATGCATTATGTCAACAGCTTCTTCTCCTCCATATCTCAGCATTTCACCTGGGATGTTATCTACTCCAGCAGCTTTGCCCATTTTAAGTCTATTGATTGCTTCTTTTACTTCTTCTCTGCTTATCTGGCTTTCAACTACCCTGTTTATTCTACCTCTCTCCATTCCTATGGATGAGATCTTTGCCTTCCCCCTACTCTTTACAGCTAAGCTACTAAAATGATCTTTCCATACTTTCACCACACCATCACCCTCTACCACTTCCCCATTCATGTCCCTCATCCTACCACCTGAGACACTCTCAGTCTTCTTCCCTCTGGCTTCTTTCACAGCTCTGTAGTATGCTTTCCTGTCATTCAGAAACTATTCACTAATCTTTCTCCCATATGCCTCATCTGTCTTCCTTTTAGCGTCTTGTATCGCCCTCTTCACTCTTTGTTTCAAATTTTTATATTCTTCTTTCCTCGCATCTCTAGTTTCTCTAGGTATATTCTTTTGCAGCATACTCTTTCTGAACTCTTTCTTCTTTTTCACTATTTCTTCTATCTCTTTACTAAACCATGCGTTACCTTTCTTCTTCCACATTTTAAAGGTTTTCTTCCCACATACTTTCTCAGCTGCTTTAATCATGGAGTCTCTTGTACCTTTCCATACTTCGTCTACAGTATTTCCCAGATCTATCATAACATCCATGTCCTTTATAGTCTCTTTCAGGATGTCCTTGTATTTTGTTGCATTACATTCTTCATTTAATTTTCTCACATTTATTCTCTCTACTGTCAGTTTTCTCTCTTTCCTCTCATATTTCCACTCTTTCCTTATCCTAACTTTTGTCAGCACTGTATAGTGGTCTGATCCCGTCAGCATACCTCTTACAGCTTTTGAATCTAAAATTCTTCCTTTTAGTCCGGAGTCCATCATGGCGTAGTCAATTAGAGATTTCTGTTCCTGCTCACCTTCACCTCTGTGCCATGTATATCTATGAATGTGACGATGTTCAAAAAATGTGTTAGCCAGAAACATCTCTCTCTCCGCACACACTTCTAAAAGGAAGTCACCATTCATATTCCTACCCTCCACACCCCATTTACCCACTATACCTTCTATCTCCTCGTTTCTAACTCTACCATTCATGTCGCCTACTAATATTACTTGTGTACACTCTTGCCTTTCTCTTATACATTTATTGACTTTATTCCAAAATTTTCTATTTTCTTCCGCACCTTTCCCAGTTTCTTGGTTGACTGGTGCATAGACACACATAAAAGTATACCTATCTATCCCAATCTTGCACTCACACCATACAATTCTTGAGTCCACGCATCCATAGTTTTTCACACACTTCCTCAACCTTTCTGACAAAATTACTGCTACCCCTTCCTTTTTCTTACGTTTATATCCTGCATCCAATCCAGACCAGACAACCCATCCTTCCCCACCCCACAAATCATGCTCACTCTCACCATCCCACACTCCAGAACCCAACAGGTGCGTCTCACCTACCCCACACATTACATACATCTATCTATCTATCTATATGCTCAGGCCCAATCCCCATTTTGGGGGTAGCCAACTCAAGACAGAGCAAGAACAGGGAAAACACAAAACAACATAAAACAACGAATAAACACAGATAAAAAGCACAAACTCACACACATCCAGGTCACCCAAGAGAAGACCCAGAGACCAGGGTCACCAAGGTAGCTCCAGCACTCCCCCGGCCCCCGACCACCCGGAGAGGTTCCGATCTCGGCAGGCAGACATGCAGCGGAGCCAAAGCCACAAGCCCTCCCACCACACTTCCAGGCGCACCCTTCATATTAATCATACATACATACATACGTAACATTTTAAGACTGAGTGCTCCACACATACGTGCAGTGTCAGTCTCTTGTCCTAATGGCAGCGTTCCAGGCAACCCTGTTAACCCTTCAGACCCGGAAGGGCTCTTAAACACCCATAAAAAACACACCCGAGCTACCCGGAAGGGCTCTTAAACACCCATGAGCTTAAAGCCTGTAAGCTTGGTGTGCGAGGCGTACGTCCGACGCATGTAAACAACAGCCGGCTGGACCGACGCCCCGCATCTCCGGCCACAAGAAGGAGTGCGTCGCTTGTTCGTGTGTGCCTGTATGTTATTGTTAAGTATCGAAAAGTAGTGTAAAGTGGCTGTTTTTGCCATAAAGTTATCTCCAATGAAATCATCATCACAACTGAACCAGTTGACTTAGAGAGCTCTACTTAATGCCATTCTACAGGTACGAAACACATCTACGCTTGGGGATGCGCGGGAATGCGGAAGCAGTCAGAATAACAAAGATACGGTAGCCTAGGCGTAGACGTTTTTCGGCCAAAACCCCCGGATTTCGGGGAATATATATGGAATACATAGCCGGGGCTCGAGGGTTAAGGGCTGCTTCACTTGTCAAGTTTTTTAATTTGAGATCGGCACAGCCATACACAGAAGGCCCCCAAGCGGACCTATTCCCTGTAAGAGGGACAACCCGAGCCAGTTTACTGAATGACTTGCAGGATTGACCACTTAATTTAGGATCATTCCGACTTTGAGGCCCTCTATGTATCTTGTTAGCACTATTTTTCTACAGTGGTGTTTGGCTAGTCCATCCACTAACCTGCCTTACACTTAGATAAGCAGTACGGATTTGTATCAGGTTTACTCTCCTAGACAGGTTGCCGACCAAGGCTGACGAGTCCCATCCACCCGGATTTTTATAAGGTTGTCTCCCCTAGATGGGTTGCCGACCAAGGCTAATGAGTCCCATCCACCCGGGGCCACTACTAAATATTAGGTTTTCATTCTTCCCTTCGGGACTCAAACCTATAATGCTGTCCGAAAATTGCTGGACAAACAGTGTCTTTTGACACTGATTCACTCTCAAATCTTGTTTTGCATAGACTACTGTAATTCTCTATGGTTTGACCTACCCAAATATTTACTATGAAAACTACAGTCAGTAATAAATTGTGCTGCTCGACTAGTTTTTGGCCTCCCATCTATAACGCCTACTACATCGAGTTTGATTGCATTGGCCCCCGATCAAGGCCAGAATTGAGTTAAAGCTTTGTCTTATGGTTTTCAAAGGGGTTAAGTTCAGTGAGCCTAGATTCTTGGCTGAACTTTTGCTCCCCCAGCGGGATCGACCTTGTATGTCTCTGCGCAGTGAGTTTAAGTTCGGTGAGCCTAAACACTTGGCTGAACTTTTGCTCCCCCAGTGGGATCGACCTTGTATGTCTCTGCGCAGTGAGGATGATCTTTTAAGATTGGATGAGCCTACCGTTGCTTATCAGTTGGCTTTTGTATCTCAAGCTTTCTTCCACACGGCTCCAAGGTTGTATAATCGGTTGCCAGAATGCATTAAGCAGTCTACATCTGTTAAGTCCTTCAAGAAGCATTTAAAGACCTTTATGTTTCAAAGGTGTTACGACCTGGAGAATGGTGTAGTGATAGATGATTATAGAGCTTAGTAGTTATAATTATTGTATTAATAACTATGTAAATTTATGTTGTAAATATGTTAATGTGGTTTTATGGATTTCATGTGTTCGAGCGCTTGCGAATTAATTTTGAAGAATGAGCACTCTTTTAAATAAGTAAAATTATTATTATTATTATTATTATTATTATTATTATTATCTTCCATTCGTTTAACATGACCATACCAGCTCAACACCCTTCTGTCCACTCTGGCCGACAAATGTTCCTGCTGCCCCACTCACCTACGTATCTCTTCATACCTCAATTTGTCTCTACGAGTCACTCCACACATACAGTACAGTACTCCTCAAGCAGCTCATCTCCATCACATCCAGCTTTCTTTGTAATTCAGGGTGGGGTTCAATTTGATCTCTCATGTTGTCTTTGTTAACGTCACAGGTGTCCCTTGGCTCGGGCCACCACCCGTGTATAATCCCAACTTTTTCTGTGTTGTGGCCGACTTTGGAACTTTTGGGGTTACCGTGTCCAAACGAATCCGTGTATAAAAAATGCTTGTACTGTACTGTATATCGAGGCATGACTGTATAAGGAAAGTGTTTATTCGTACGGGAACAAATTGAATATAAACCTGTTCCGTTTATGATTGGCTATCATTTGTCCACTTCAATGTAGGTTTAATACTATAATAATAATAAATTATAAGAATGAACTTTATATTAGGACTGCTTTTTAATAGTCTCTTATTTGTCAGCTTGTCCAGGAGGTCTCATAAAAGGGCTGTCCAGGGGCCAGAGAGGTGGAAGCCCCTAGATTGTTATTGTTGTTGTGGATGTGTTTATTTTATACTAGCCCACTGGGCCAGGGCCCTCAGGCTAGTGCTCGGTGAGGAGGTGCAAAGTCAAGTCGTATAACTGTCAGTAGTCAGATATCATCATAAAGTTTGGTGGCTTTCAGGAACTGTCTGATAGGAGTGAAATTGAAGGAGGTTGACTCAGAAAGAATAGAGTGTAATGAGGCGTGCTGCAGGAATCAACGTCGTTCTAGCTCATACGCCGGACAAACACAGAGAAAATCATGGACTGTTAATGGGGTATGACATAGTTGACACTCATGCAGTAGATCTCGAGGGGTAGACATCAAATAACCATGAGTAAGACGCGTGTGACTAAGACGCAAACGCGTCAATACCGTTTGGTCCGCTCAACATGAAGCAATCGATGAAGGCCACAAGGAAATGCATCCTTAAGTGAACGGAAATGATTAGATTCATGTTGTGAACGCCACTCAATACGCCATGCATCAAGTACGCGTAACCAGCCTTAGAAATGCAAACCCCCCAAAAAAAAATCAGAACAATGACACATTTAGATCATGCCATATTTATTTTATTATATACATTAAACCCTCCAAATCGAACTCTTTACTCGGAAACCCGTACTTCTCGGAATGGCATCATGTCGTACAGGTCCTCGTAGATCTCGGCAAATATCCGAGTTGGACGGGATTTGTGTCCGGTTTACAGTGTTTTCTTACTTAGTTTTAATTGGTTTTAGGACGAATTCAGGCCTGTGCCTTTTAACTATTGTGTTAATATTTATTACTATGTACTGTACTGTCCCTGAAAACATTATAATATGTTCTTTTATTTCATAAATTTGATTTTAGTAAGCTTCGTTTCCACATAGCAATTTTGATTAGTTATTTTGGCTTTATATTGTCTTTGTCTAAGTTTTGGTTTGTTTAGTTTGCAAGTTTTACATTTTAATTTGTCATTAACCCTCCAGCCCCGGCTACGCATTACATAAATATTCCCCGAAATCCGGGGGTTTTGGCCGAAAAACGTCTACGCCTAGGCTACCGTATCTTTGTTATTCTGACTGCTTCCACATTCCCGTCAACACAATTCAACTGCTTAAGTGACACAGGAAGTCGATTGAATAGACATGGGGCAACATAAGAAAAGGATCTAGCAGCAAAAGCACGTTCCCCAATAGCTCTAGGCTCATAAAGGCGATATGGGTCATCACCACTACGTAAATTCACATTTGACTCATTATGTGTTGGAAATAGAAGATCCAACAAATACTTAGGCTCACCAAACCTCAGCACCTTAAATGTCAGTAAGCACATTTTAAACTCTATTCTGGCCTTGATAGGAAGCCAGTGTAGATCTATTAGATAATATGTGGTGGGTGTTCTGGGTGGAAGTGAAAATATTAGTCTAGCACACCTATTGAGAACAGACTGGAGTTTCTTCAAAGTAACATTTGGTAGACCAATGAACAATGAATTACAGTAATCAATTCTAGATATAACAAATGAATGAATGAGGGTCAAAAGAGATTCCTTAAGCAAGAACTTCCTTATAGCATAAAGGATACGAATGTAATGGTGACAACTCTTCACGACACAATTTATATGACTCTTAACCCTCCAGCCCCGGCTATGTATTATATATATTTATTAGTGGCCCCTCCATCATTGACGAACATGCCTATTACATAAGGCATCCTCTTCAAACACTAATCCGCCGTAGTTTGAATCTATCGCGCAGAGCAATTAAAAAACTGAGGAGCCTTCATCATGAGCGCACGCGACCTCACTCATGGCTTCAGTCATTATGAATTGGGTTCTCACTACGAAAAAACTTCGTAAAAAATAAAAACAAAAAGAAAATAAGAATAACTATCTAATAAGCTTTCCATCATATCGTGGATGTACTTGTGTGGATCTTTGACCAGACGCTGATTCAGGCGTCATTCTTCCTTCTCTGCTCTGCGCTCAGCCTGCCCGGACGTGTCTCCCCACGCTCCGCTGGTTCCGCATTTGCTGCGTCCCTAGTGAGTTTTTTTTCATTTGTTTACTCCGGGATGTATCGAGTAAGGTTAGGATAGGCGTAGCAGGAGTGTCCTGGGCTGGTTGCCCGCAGTGCAGTGTATTGGGGTCGTGTGTGTGGGGCATCTATTTCGGATGTACCCTCGTGGTCCTGTTGTGGACTTGTGATCGTTTCACAGTTGAGTTAGCTTGTGATGCAGGCGGCTTTCATTACGCGTTAATTATTGCTGCCTTTTATCTTTCTGATGAGGTAAGCATTGCTTACTGACGTTCCCAGCGTATTTTTCTTCACTTAGTGAAGTTTTTTCTGGGTCCCGAGTCAGTCTTCCCTTTGCCGGAAGTATTTGCTACAGTGGTGTGTTGGCGGTGGTTCCTGTTGTTATATTTCCAGTGTTTTTGTGTATATTTCAACATTTCTTATGCCGTCTACTTAGGCCTAGCCAGCCGCTCGTAGCTTTGCCACATGTACAAGTGTTATTGTTTATTTTTATAAATATGCCCTACTGTGTCATGTGTATCCGGGTTTTAGTTGTGTATTGGCTAATTCCATGGACTATGTATGTTTCCTGGTTTAGTTGTGTATTGGCTAATTCCACGGTTTATTGTGTGGACTTAGGCTAGTCGTGCGTGGCTTTCCTTCGTGTCCGTTGTACGTTCAGATGGTTTCTGAACGGGGTGGGTTTCCTTCCGGCGGGTTTTTTCTCGGTTTCACCATGAAAAAAACCCGGCCGAGAGCCGTGTTGGGCCACACGTGGTTTCAACACAGGCTTGTGTCCCCGGCGATGAGGTGTCTGTGGCTCTCCAGGACTGCGTCTCTGTGTTGGTGCCTGTTTTCAGGCTCCCTTTTGATTCCCGGCGGAGTGGCTGTACCCATCTAACATTATTCATGCGAACATATGTTATGAAGTTTTTCTACCCGGTTTTACAAACCACAGAAAAAACCTAGCTGTTGTTAAGGGCTTTCCTCCCCGGCGATCTTTTACAAAGAAGTGGGGACAGGAACTTATGGGGTTAACGTTTTGACATCTCACCCGGCGGGTGTACCTTGGTAGGGTGGGATGAACAACTAAGTCATTCAGTTAGTTAACCGATCCATTTTTAAGTGATACTATATGTATCGCCGCCTTTACACTTACGGCGATTGAAGGTTCAATTAGGGTTAACATCGTTTTTTACACCCGACGGGTGCTCCTGGGTGGAGGAAATAAGGAATTTACAATTCAATTTCGATTTCGATTTAACCACTTAATTTAGTGATACGTTTAGGTATCGCCGCCTTCAAACTTACGGCGATCTTTTTGTGACAATTCGTTAGAAATCAGATCTCGTATCAGCCTGCCCTGTGTTATTCTACTAAAATAATTCAAGGGCCGGCGTCTTTGTGGGGGGTTGTTTTTGTTCCAAAATTGAATCTTGAGACAGTCACCACCAGAAAGACTATAAACGCCATGCTGGACCGTTATATTATGTCAGAGGGTATTCTTCACTTTCTTAAAAAGATATGTTTAGATATTCTGAGCCCCGCCGCGTAGCGAGCTGTGATCGTTGTGTCATTACATCTCGTTACCCGGTGGGTTATTAACACTTGTGTGCGAACATGTTGGGTTAACCTTATGAGCATTAATTCCTGGAAATTTTCTTTTTTTCCAGAGCTGGGCTCCGGCGGACCAATACAGACCCGGCAGTAGTTTTCCCCACCAGTCTCTGTCATGGCTACCTTGGCCCCAGTCTTTGCTTTATGCACTACCCCTACCTGTGCCGGTATCCCTATTTTTGCGCACACTCTTTGCATAAAGTGTGTTAAATGTCTAGACCGTTCAAGGGGTCTGTGGGTTATGCGTAATTGTTCCTTTTGCTCCCAATTAGCTGTCAAGGTCCTCTGCGACGATGATAAGACCGCAGCGGTCGCATTAAGAGAAGTTAGGGAACAGATGTCAGCATACACTACGATTGTAGCTCATAAGTCACTTCAATGTGACAACGTCCCTCTTTGGGATAGACTGCTTTGTGAACACCCTCCCCCTAAACGTTCCTCTCGAGTAACTAGTCATAAGCCGGCGGAGACTGGTCAGGGTTCTGTGTCTTCTGCTGCTACTCCGAAACGTCCAAGAGAGCCTACACCCCCGGCGTCCGCCTCCTCGTCTCGGGCGAGATCTCGGTCTAGGTCACCTCTCAGACGCCAGCCATCTAGTCTTGCCTCTTCACCATCGAGTAAGAAGAGTAGGACGGAAAGTTCCACCAGTGGTCACGGCGATGAATCCTCCAAATCAAAGAGTAGTTCACGGTCACACCGTAGCCATAAATCTTCCAAAAAGGATTCCCATAAACGAAAGACCTCCCTACATTCGCCAGCTTCTAGTGCTTCTCATCGTACCTTTAATTTTACCTTAAGTTTAATTTTACCTTAAGTTTAATTTTACTCTAATTTTATTAAGTGTTTTGTATATTTTTAATTGTAGGCTACATAAATATAAACAATGGCCGGCCAAGGCAAACGGAGGCAGAGTTTATTGGGAGATGAAGAGAGCTATGAATTTGAGGGATTTCTGGCAGAGGGTAATGAAGTGGAGGATCAATTGATTGTAGTGAAGAGACAGATGATGGGTCTGTTAAGATGGAAGGGAGTTATGGAGAATTGGAGGAGAGATATAGGTGTGAAGGTGGAGTCACTGATAGAAATATGTGGAGCCAGTTCAGTAGCAACTGCAGATGGGCCATTAATTGCTAACCTAGATGCTGTAATAAGGAAAGTAGATGAGCTGGAGGCGGAGAACATGGCACTCAAGGAGCAGCTAAAGGAGTATGAGGGCCATTTAAGTGAGAAAGTAAAGGGAGTAATAAGTGAGGAGAAAGATGAGTGGACAAGGGTGGGGAATGCTAAGGTGGATGCATTGGAAGAAATCATGAAGGAGCAGGTGGAAGAGAGAGAAAAAGAGAAAAGAGAGTTTGAGAAGAATGTAGTGCAGGTTTTGAAGAGCAAGGAAAAGGTAGTGAGGGAAACAGTGGAGACCAAAAAGGAGCTGACCAAACGCACCACTGAGGTGATAGATGGTGGAAAGAAAAAAACTGTCTGGGACCATCAGGTCCTGGTAGTGAAGCCAAAAGACCGATCCTCCGAGCCAGTAAGCCCACCAGATACAAAGGCAATCGAGACTGCTTTGGCTTCGGTTCCGGTTAACAAGTTTACTAGAACTGATTCAGGTGTACTGGTGGTACGACTTCCATCCAAGAAAGCCAAAGAAGATGCAGGAAGGGCCATCAATCAGTATTTGGGGGTGGACAGTGCCTTCAGTGTCTCCGAACCGAAGAAGATGATGCCAAAAATGACTCTGGTAGGCATTGCTAATGACGCTGAGGATAATGAGATCATTCCCAGCATCCTCAACAAGAACCCAAGAATAAAGTCCCTGGTCGACGATGGCTTAGCTATGAATTTGCTATTCACTAAGCAAAAGAGTGATGCACACACTAAGATTGCGGTAGTAAAAATGTCACCTGAAATACGCTCTTCCATTGTGGATGATGGCAATTCTGTGTATGTTGGACTTGTGAGATGTCGTGCATATGATCGCTTCTGGGTAACACAATGTTACCATTGCCAGGGCTTTGGTCATACCAGTGACAGGTGTTATCGGAAAAATGAGGATCCAAAATGCAACTTCTGTGCTGGTACTCATAACTCAAAAGACTGCACCAACAAGACTTCCCCCAAATGTATAAATTGTATGAGCTCCACATCAGTTACGGAGCCGCCAAATCATTTCGCCTCAAGTAGAAATTGTCCTTTAATGACAGCTCAGAGAAATAAAGTTATTGAGAACACCAATTTTGTAGGTTCAAAAAACTGAAAAATGCACATGGGAGCCGGTTGAAACTGGGTCTGTTGAATGTTCGTTCCTTGCGTAACAAAATGGATCATATTTGTGAGATCTTGGATGAACGTAACCTTGATGTATTATGTCTCACTGAGACCTGGTTGTTCGAGTCAGATCTGAATATTATCCAGGCGGCATTGCCTAAAACCCATTCCATAATAAATGTTCCTAGGCCTAGGGGAGATCATCCGGGTGGTGGAGTGGCAGTTGTCTACTCCACATCTCTGGTGAATATCTTGCAAATAAGCCATAACCCAGCCCCTCTTTATTATGAACTGTTGGAAGTGGAAATAAAACTCCATCAACAAATTCTAAGAATGGCAGTTGTCTATAGGCCTGGCCATCATGGCACAGATAGGGGTTTTATGGAAGAGTTTGGGCAGTTTCTCGAGGAATTTTCTGCTAAAACCGGAAGACTTTTGATATGTGGAGATTTTAATTACTGGGTTGACAGCCCTCATCTGAAGCCATTCTCTCCTGAGTTCCTTGAGTTGACTGATCAGAACAATTTTGTAAATCATGTGTCCCACCCAACTCATATCTTAGGACACACCCTTGACTTGGTTTTCTCTCCTGTGGGTTGTGGTGGTGTCCTGGATGTTGATGTTGAGAATGCTGACCCTAATACCTCTGATCATGCTTTGATTACTTTCAGCTTTGATTTCCCTAAGCCACTCACACATGAAAAAGTAATCAGATTTAGAAATTATAAAAATGCAGACCTAAATTTGGCTAGCAGTGAAGTAAAACAGTACTTGGGAAGTATTGATACTTCCAACCTTACTTCAGATGAGCTGGTGGAGGTGCATGGAAATGCACTTAAATTAGTGTTCGATCATCACTGTCCAGAAGTAGAGAAGAAAATCATAGTACGAGATGATTCGCCCTGGTATAGCACTCGAGTTAAATTTCTTAGAAGAGCGCGTAGAAGAGCTGAACGTGAATGGCGGAAAAATAAAACAGACTACATGGTTGCAATATCTGTCAGCCAGAAGAGCTGTGGTCCACAAAATCAAAGATGAAAAGAAAGTGTATTATCAGGGAAAAGTTGACTCGTGTGGTAACGACCAGAGGAGGTTGGCTTCAATTGTAAACAGTTTACTTGGAAAAACAAGAGTCAGCTTAAGACCTTCTGTACCTGATGCTGAGTTGGCTGCCAACTTTGTGGCATTTTTTGCTGGCAAGATAACTCGCATAAGACAGGAACTGGATGATGCTTTTGTTGGTGAAGAACTTTCAGTTGTACTCCAACCCCGACACATTCCTAATAATGTCCTCTCATCCTTTCACTCAGTAGAGGTGGACATGATCTCGTCCTACATAAGAAACCTCAATAAAACATTTTGCCCGTTGGATCCCATAAATGTTTCCAAGCTACCAAGAGTCTATGATCACACAGTTGAGTTTATTTCCAAAATAATTAATAAGTGCTTCTCTGAAGGTAGCTTCCCACATTCTGAAAAGCATGCACTGCTCCGACCTACTCTAAAGAAACCTGGACTTGATGTTGAGAACATGTTGAACTATCGTCCTGTCTCTAACCTGTCCTTCATATCAAAGATATTAGAGCGTGCAATACTTGACCAATTACAACCACTACTTCAGCAGAATGAAACTATCCCAATTTTTCAGTCTGCTTACCGACAGCATCATTCAACTGAAACAGCATTGATTAGAGTACATAATGATCTAGTTGAGAACATTTGCAATGGTGTGGCCTCACTATTGGTCTTGCTTGATCTCTCTGCGGCTTTTGACACAGTGGATCACAAGTTGTTATTGAGTGATCTTTATGATTGTGGTGTGCGTGACTCCGCTCTCTTGCTTCTTGGGTCGTACTTGTCAGGTAGATCCCAGAGTGTGATGGTAAATCAAGTGGTCTCGGACTCGACACCCCTGCAGTATGGTGTTCCGCAGGGATCAGTTTTAGGTCCTATCCTATTTATAATTTATATTAGCAGTTTGTCTCTTCTGCTTCGTGCACATAATGTCACCTTTCACTTTTATGCAGATGACACCCAGATTTATGTGAGAATCACAAATATAGTTGATATACGGAGTAAGATGGAATTGTTGATGTCTGATATCAAGAAGTGGATGAGAGCGAGAAAACTTAAACTAAATGATGGTAAAACTGATATTCTCATCATCCGAGGAAATAGAAGAGCTGATGATATAGTAGGTGCCCTCTCCATCAATGTGGGTGGATCTCAGCTGCGACCGGCCAACTCTGTTCGAAATCTGGGTGTATATGTGAACTCCCGATTAGATTTCAAAGAGCATGTAAACCAGATAGTTAAAAGTTGTTACTTGCACATCAGAAATCTCTATTTGGTGAAGCCGTTTATAACCAGACGTTGCCTCCTGACGTTGGTTCACTCATTGGTCTTCTCTCGTGTTGATTATTGCAATGCCCTGTTGGTGGGTCTTCCAAATTATATTTTGAAGAAAGTTCAGTCTGTTCTTAACAGGGCCGCAAGACTAATTTTTGGTGTTCCACCTAGAACTCCTACTACATCTCTTCACATAGAACTGCACTGGCTGCCAGTAAGAGCAAGAATAGAATTTAAGTTGTGTTTGGTGACTTTTAAGGTTCTCAAATTTGGTGAGCCTAGGTACCTTGCGGAGCTGCTCAGGCGCCCACCGGCACACCATGGTGTAGTTGTGCGTCATGACAATGACCCTTTTCGTCTTGATGAACCATGGGCTTTCCAGCAGTCTTCTTTCTTTGAGAGGTCTTTCTCCTACATGGCTCCGAGGTTGTATAACAGGTTGCCGCTGTCCATGAGACAACTGAGTTCTGTTGAATGCTTCAAGAGACAACTTAAGACTTTTCTCTTTGAGAGAAGCTATGATCTTGAGAGAGGTGTCATGACAGATGGCTATAGAGTTTAGGCTATTTTGCCACTGCTAGTGATTGTTAAGTGTGTGTTGTATATAAGCCTTCTTTTGATGCATTGATTTTTGTTCTTTTTTCTTTCTCTTTTCGAGCGCTAGTGAATTCTTCGGAAAAATTGGCGCTTATGAGAAATAAGTAACATGCTTATTATTATTATTATTATTTACCTCTACCCCAGACAGAGTTTGTGTTAGGTCTCAAGGGTCCAGTACGGTGCCTGTCCCTAAAGAGGATTTACCCATTAATATTTTAACCCTGGAATTGGAGAGTTCAGGGGGATCAGTGATTGAGAGTGTTTCAGACTCCCAAGAGAGTGTAGGCCAGGGCCTCGGTGTTTGGCGATTTTCTCGGCCGGGGTCTGACCACCCACTTCCGACTCAAACTAGTCACACAGTAGCTGACGTCCACAGGGACGCGGCGATCCCATCCTCTATTCCTGACTTATCTTGGCAGCAAGGTACCCCAGCTTCGGCGGGATCTTCTCAGGAGGAACAGGAGGAGAAAGACGAGGTTTCAATAATTTCGGAGATGGAAGGGCAAGAGTCAGGTTCAGGCTTAGACGCCGCGCAGGATATTAATGATTCACCAGTAAGTTCATCATCAACTCAATTTGTCACTGCGCAGGAAATTAATGGGCTACTTAGTCATGCTTTATCTAAAAATTTTGGCCAACAACAGGAAACTCCCACAGTGGACTTGGGGGCTCCCACGACAAGTTCTACGGTACGGCCTCTGATGACTTCTATTGCTTTATCTAAGATCCCTAACCCCCCCACTCTGTCACCATCAGTGGTTACTAGGCCTGCTACGGCGGCATTGACCACTTCGAATGTAAGGGTTATAACGGATGTCAATCCACCCCCTCTAGACAAGGCGCCTCTCAGAAAGGTAGCTATGCCCTTGCTTTACGGACCAGACGAGTCATGGGTCCTTTTGACCCCCACTAAACCAGAGCTCGCCCAACCTACCTTGTCAGGGGAACTCCCAGTACCGCGTGTGTGGGTCATCCAGGGCAATAAATCAAAGAAATTAAGGGCCTTGGATACTTTGGGAAATGTACTAGACGTTAATATAAAGGCTATACCTAGTTATTATCACCAAGACTATTTTGTGTATGCTACTAAGCCAGCTTTACCCCCTGCCTCAGCTTCAAAATTGTTTTCAGACTGGTCTAAGCTGGATGGGTTTAATGACATTAAGACTCTGTCAGCTCTCACTCCTGAACTTGATTTACAAACCGTCACAGACGAAGCAGCTAATCCAGTCTTGAAGGTGGGGCAGTTGGGTCCAGGACCTTGGGTGGATTGGGAGACAGAGGCTCAAAACTCTGGAACCACATTTACTTCCAAATCTTCCCACCAGATCCCTCAAGATACTCATTCGTGGTTCTCTATGCCAGTATGTTCTGCCGGCGGAGTCCCGTCAGCTTTGTTTTCTTTCTTAGCTGCCCCTAAAATTAATCTTTGTGAGCTAAAAGACCCTTTCACTACCCCTACCCCAACTCACCTAGACCGAGAATTTAGGCTAAGGGGGAAAGCTTTTCGCCTGTTCTCTCAATACATAGTGTCTCAACAGGTAGCAAAGTCTTTGCTTCGGTCCACTCAGGCAATCGCAGACGCGGATGCCAGAAGATCGGTTGAATTATCCCGGCGACTGCTTCTCCAGTCGTCAATCCAATCTCTGGGTGACATACGCACCGCCTTGCTTGAGGCGGTACGAGCAAGACAAGATCTCAGAATGTCTTTAGTTCGCAAACTGCCTGATCGCATTGCGAATCAGGTGGTCATGTCACCAGTGCTTACTCCCTCTTTAATGTCCCCTGAAGTGTGGCGAACGGTGTTTAATATGGCGCAGGCCTTTAAACACAGTCCCACCCCTTCTAAGAAACCTGCCTTTAACTTCCCCAAACCCAGGCCAACCGCTAAAGCTCAGCCGGGGGGATCTAAGCCCTTTCTTCCACCTAAGTCCTCCCCTCCCCTCAAGGTCAGTACAGGCATAGACAGAGTAGGTTTTCAGGTCAGAGAGGACGCGGCCATAATAAGCCAGGTCAGGGCCCGTCTTCGGCCAACACCAGCCAGCCGGCGAAGCGTCCAGCACCACCAACCCCACCATCAAAAAACTAAAGTCTCTCTCACTCCCGGTGCCAACCTTAAGGCCGGCGGACCCGAGGGTAGTACAGCCGGCGAACCCTTGTCTGCTAACTGGGTCGTTCCGAACGTGTCACCAAGCATGGCCGTTAAACACTTGGGCACGGATGGTGGCACGCAAAGGCATCACTTGGCAGTGGCTCCGGCGACCTCGCTTATGTCAGCCGACAACGGCGAATTTTGTTTCTTTAGAGGTGGAGTCACTGGTCCAGGAAATGATTGCCAAGAATGTCATCATCCCGGTTCCCCCAAATTACCCTGTATTCACGTCCAAACTATTTTTGGTTCCCAAAAGGGACAGTGTTCAGATGAGACCGGTCGTAGACCTGTCTTATCTGAACCTTCACATTCACAACGAATCTTTCCGAATGTTAACAGTACACCAAATCAGGCTAACACTTCCGCCGGGAAGTTGGATGTGTTCACTAGACCTGACAGACGCCTATTGGCACGTATCGGTCAACAAAAGATTTCAAAGGTTTTTGGCCTTACGGATCAGGCACCAAAATTTTGTTTTTCAAAGGATGCCATTCGGTTTGAACCTGGCACCTCGATTATTCACGAAATTAGTCCGGCAAGCCCTGATGCCGTTGTTAAAACAAGGAATCAGAGTGTTGTGGTACCTAGACGACTGGCTGGTGGTGGCAGAGACACAACAATTATGCATCAAACATGTCAACATAATTTTAAATCATGTCAAAACTCTAGGGTTCAAGGTAAATCTGGTAAAGTCAAACCTTGTTCCCTCACGAGTAATTCAGTGGATAGGGCTGGTCTGGGACACGGCCGCTCTCACTCTGAGTCAGAGTGTGGACAATCGCAACAGGTTTCGCAGGAAACTGTTCATGTTTCTTCACAGTCTGACTACGACGCGGAGGGTCTGGGAGTCTCTGGTCGGCTCTCTCAACTGGATTCAACTAACTGTCATGTTCGGCCGGTTGAAAGTAAAACGTTTAATATTGGAAGGCAACAAATATTTCCCACTCTTACCGGCGGGAAAATTATGGCCCATCCCGAAATTAATCCACACCTTACTAGCGGTCTGGGCAAAGAGGAAAACGTTGCACTCAATAATGTCATGGACCTCTCCTCCACCAACGGTATGGGTAGACACGGATGCGTCAGGCACAATATGGTGGGGATTTCAGTCAAATCAGGGGCACCAGGGTCAGGGGCTTTGGTCCCACTTAGAAATCTCTCACATCAATGTCAAAGAATTACTAGTCCCCTTGTATTTCCTTCAGGCTCACGGCCCTGCGTTACGGGGCAAGTCGGTGACCTTCAGAATGGACAATCTGAACGCAGTTCACTGTATTCAGAAACAGGGATCAACGAGGTCAAGGAGGTTGCTAAACGTGTCGGAAGAGATTTTTACTCTAGCCAACAGACTAGACATTTATCTTCACGCATCTTCTCTCCCAGGCGTAGCGAACGTCTGGGCAGACGCTCTGTCCCGGAGACAGAGCACGACAGTATAATGGGAGCTCAAGCAACCCATTTTCAACCTAATGATTGCAGAGCTCTCCCATCCACAAGTGGATCTGTTGCGTCCGAGGAGACTCACAAACTCCCTCTATACCTCACCCGCCGGACGAAAACGCCGGCAGGGGGGCCAGACGCCCTAGTGACAGACTGGAACAGATGGAGCTCCATCTATCTGTTTCCGCCGCCAGATGCGTCACTAATGTGCCACGTAGTGAACAAACTACGAGATTATCGAGGCTTAGTCTCACTAATCGCGCCCCTGTGGCCGGCGCAGTTGTGGTACCAGCAATTGAAGACGTGGTGCCCGCACCCGGTGTCGCTCCCGTTCGGGTATTTCCACTTAGACACGATTGGCAACCTAGCGACCTCGCTGACTTCTGCATTATGGACATTCAGGAGGCCAAGTGGCTAGCACCATACGGTAGAGATGTGACCAATAAATTATTAAATCAATATACTCAGTCTACGAAACGACAGTATCACTCACATTGGCAAGCCTTTACTTCTTGGATCATTAGAACAGAACAGACTGTGCCATCAGTAGCTTTAGTTTTTAATTATTTAAATTATCTGTTTGAGCAGAAACATTTATCTGTGGTAACGTTAAAAAATCACTTAACTGCGATTAGAGTGCCCTTTTTAGACCTTACAGGTCTCTCCATACCGGTGGCGGAGGAAACAGGTTTATGAGAGCTTGTTTTAAACTCCGCCCACCTCCCCGTCAGCTCATGCCTACTTGGTCTCTGGACAAAGCTTTGTCTTTACTTCACTCTCGTCTGTACCAAAATACTGCAGATTTTGCATTACTCTTAAAAAAGGCTGTATTCCTTTTGGCTTTGGCCACCGGGAACAGAGTGTCTGAGCTGGCGGCGATGAGCAACACACCTAATTGCCTTAGGTTTGGTAGACTTAATGAATGTATTTACATTGCACCTTCCCCGGGATTTGTAGCCAAGAATGAGCACAGTGCACACGTGTTTTCTGAGTTCACGGTGCCGGCGTTAAAAAGGGGAAAGGTGCATCATAATCTATGTCCAGTGCAAGCTCTAACCAAATATTTGAGAGTAGCTCCTCTAAACCCCCAAGGTGCTTTATGGGTAGCAAGTACGGGTAAACGCTTACTGAAACGGCGATTAGCTTCTCTTCTGGTCGAAGTCATTAAAGAGAGTAATCCCGGCGTTGTGGGTCGGGCCCACGATATACGCAAATGGGCAGCCTCTTTACGTTTCCTGAAGAATTTTTCAGTAGAAGATATTGCGTCCACTCAGTTGTGGGCGTCTAATCATACGTTTTTGTCTAGATACTTGTCAGTTGCTCTAGATAAACCTTCCTTACCATGTATAGCTTTAAGGCAGAGGGTCTAGGTGGCCCTGCAGTCACTTTTGTTTACTTTCAAGAAAAGGGGGGGGGGGGGTGCAGTCAGTTGACATAGGACACCCTAGACCCCGCCGGAGTGTGAGAGCTGTGATACAATTTATGGTTAATGTGATATGAAAATTTCTCAGCGAGAAATTGTGCTAGTACAATGTTAGTACAAAACAACGGGGTTGTTATAGTAGTTTTAGCTGCGAAAGCAATTTAATATTAAAACAGTGAAGATCTTTTGCAATTTATCTCCACGATTATTTTGGGGTTTAATATGTGCACATATAAACTGATAACTTGTTATTTTTGTCACCACTCGTTGAGTGGGGTGCCTTTGTAACTACAGATCTGTTCACAGAATCTTAAGAGTTACCCATTTTTTGTCAAGCAGGCTTCTTTGAAGCACGCACCTGCCTGAACCCCTTTCTTGTATTTATATGGCCTACGCCTTATTAAATATATTTTCAAAAGTAAGAATACTATGTGGTTGTTTTTATTATCTGCTTTTCTAGAGTTATGATATGATTACGAATGTCCCCCTCCAGTCTTAGAAATCAGGCATGTTCGTCAATGATGGAGGGGCCACTAATAAATTATAGGTTTGACTCCTGTAAGGAGATAAAGAAAACCTAATATTTAGTAGTGGCCCCGTAATCATTGACGACTGGGGCCCTCCCGACCATTCCCTTCCCATTCGTTGATGTATTGAGGATTTTGGTTTACTTGATATGTCAGTGAAGGAAGAATGACGCCTGAATCAGCGTCTGGTCAAAGATCCACACAAGTACATCCACGATATGATGGAAAGCTTATTAGATAGTTATTCTTATTTTGTTTTTGTTTTTATTTTTTACGAAGTTTTTTCGTAGTGAGAACCCAATTCATAATGACTGAAGCCATGAGTGAGGTCGCGTGCGCTCATGATGAAGGCTCCTCAGTTTTTTAAATGCTCTGCGCGGTAGATTCAAACTACTGCGGATTAGTGTTTGAAGAGGATGCCTTATGTAATAGGCATGTTCGTCAATGATTACGGGGCCACTACTAAATATTAGGTTTTCTTTATCTCCTTACAGGAGTCAAACCTATAATATTCCCCGAAACCCGGTAGTTTTTGGCCAAAAAATTTCTACGCCTAGGCTACCGTATCTTTGTTATTCTGACTGCTTCCACATTCCCGCGCATCCCCAAGCGTAGATGTGTTTCTTACCTGTAGAATGGCGTTAAGTAGAGCTCTCTAAGTCAACTGGTTCAGTTGTGATGATGATTTCATTGGAGATAACTTTATGGCAAAAACAGCCACTTTACACTACTTTTTGATACTTAACAATAACATACAGGCACACACGAACAAGCGACGCACTCCTTCTTATGGCTGGAGATGCGGGGCGTTGGTCCAGCTGGCTGTTGTTTACATGCGTCGGACGTACGCCTCGCACACCAAGCTTACAGGCTTTAAGCTCATGGGTGTTTAAGAGACCTTCCGGGTAGCTCGGGTGTGTTTTTTATGGGTGTTTAAGAGCCCTTCTGGGTCTGAGGGGTTAATATGATGAATTTCACATCTATCTATCTATCTATTGCCTGACGCCGTGATCCCCGAAGGGGTGGCACAAACAAAACGCCCCCCATGCACCTCTGTCCCCAGTCAGTCGATGCCCCTCCTCCCAACCAGCACCACCTTCATCCATATACTCACGGTATAAAGACAATAGTAAGGTAGGGGCACAAGCTTATTTGTGGAGGATAATATGGCCAAAAGTTATCTCTTACCACACCAATCAAAATAGAAAATAAATAGAAATACAGTATGCGATAGCCTACCTTATGGCATGAACTATAGGAGCAGATGAGGGTTGTTTAGTAGCCTAGTCTTACCCACGATAGCCTATCTCTCAGGATACCCTAACTTAACATTGTATAAATGGCCATGTATATCAATGACTTAGCTATAACTAGGGTCCTGGTGTAGTTCAGAGGATTCCGGCTTCGGTAGCTAAGGGTTAAAGCGTCAGGACTCCGGGCCGGGTGCGGGGAGTGTGGTGGAAGAGGTCACGGGACACGTCCTATTAGCTCAACAGTTCAATGGTGTCTGATCGGAACTTTAATTTCCGACTCATAAATAAATTATATACTAATTCGTTACCAAGGGTTCATTCCCTCTTCACTTTATCATATAAATGAAAAATAAGTATTTAATTATATATATATACTAATATAAATATCGTTTCACAACGATTTAGTAAACATAATATCCAGGGGTTGAGATTACCACTACAAATTGTGGATCGTGCCTGCGAGTGTGGGAATTTCAAAACTGATACCGAATACAGTACCTCTAAATCTAATCATACAAGGTTTTATAACTAAATTAACTTGGCCAAGGTAATCTTATACAGTTCTAAATTACTTAATATTAATTATCCTTTACAGTATTTACAATCACCAGGTTCTGGTAGGAAATGGTTCACTCTAATGAGGTTACCCTATTGGAAGGCTATTGCCAACACTACCTAGATACCCGTGTAGTCAATTTATTTCTCACAGTATTACTGGAACCACGATAGTCACGTGATCGATCCCCTGGTGACGTCATCGGGTGTAGACCCTACTGGTCTCCCACCTAAATATCGTCACTTCATATGTGGGCTGGTCGTGTTCTTATGTCCAGGAAATAAATGTATTCCATTGCCCTAAACATTGTTGCTATCATAATAATGGGGAAGCCAAGATATTGCGCTGTTAATGGATGTGAACATGGTATAAAGACCGAGTTACTATACTGTGATGGTGACCATTCGACTTGCCTAAATATGGTCTTCAAACATGATCGGTATATTGTGTTTTTCACCGAAAATGTAAAGTGACATGGATAAACATAGACATTATTATATAGTGTGACAGGACCCTATTCTATTTGCTAAAGTTGTTATTTTTTGCAGTTGAAGATTATATATACGGCTATGAGGTAGTATACACCGACGTCGCTTCAAATTTTACCGCGGAAATTTTACAATCGCTATGGTATTTTTGTTCACCTAATATGTAGACTCTGTAGAGTAACGTCGATTGATATCGATAATGTTATTGTAGTAGGACCCAATCTACATGTTAGCATTGTTATTAGATATATTTGTAGTTTATATGAAGAGATATTTCGAAGGTGTTGGTGATTTTCGCTTTGCTGATCGGGAGAAAGGATGGAGGTAGGCCTATACGGATTCTCGCTTATCCCTTGTTCAACTTCCTTTAAATTCACGTAGTTTGCTGCCGCCACTCGTCGACTTTCACCCAGTGATGGCGTGTGAGGGTGTATGAAGGCCCAGGGGATGTGGAGAGATTATATGTATAAGTATAATTATAGCCAGCTAAGAATCTAAGACGGAATCAGAGATTTCGACGAAGCGAAATGTTTGTGGGGATTGCGGGGAGCAGAACGGACGGTGCTGCCGTCTAGCGGCCAGAGAGAAAACTATAGCGGCGCCTATAAACAAGCGACGCTGGTATACGAATATTTCGCCAAATACTGTATTCGCTTATAGAATAATCAACGTTATTCCGACAACTATATCCTATATTATGACGGTACCATGGTTGAGCGTGAAGTCACAGAAGAAAAAGAAGTGATAGATGTCTGTTTACTGCTTTTTAGATGCGTGCATGTATATTCTTAGTTTCTTACAGTAGATCCTCTGGAAAAAGGCAAACTAGGCCTGTGTATCCAGCTCAGTACCAGTACTTGCACTGCTGCGGTCGTTCACGGTGTTGGCGGTGGCGGTAGCAGACGCAACATTTTTACTATTCTGTATTTTTGTTTTATAATCAAACTTCAAATTTTGTCTTCCCCATGCTTTATCAAGATTACTTTCAAACTCCCTTATTGATTCGGAATCGACTACATACTGGGGCAGTGCGTTCCACTCATTTACCACTCTATCACAAAATGAGTTCTTTGCCTTCTCAAGCCTATTTCTTTCTTTGTAAATTTTCTTAGAGTGTCCTCTCGTTCTTGTTCCCTCCTGCATCAAGAAGATACCTTCACACACATCCTCATCGTACTTTCCTGACACTATCTTAAAAGTCTCTATCATATTATATTTATCAACGACTTACCTGAAGTTTTAAATAATGGAAGTGAGGTATACCTGTATGCGGATGACACTAAGCTGTATAGAAGAGTGAGGAGTAAGGAAGATATGGGTTTGCTTCAAGGAGATGTGGAGGGCATGAAGGGATGGTCTGAGCATTGGTTAATGCCTTTTCATCCAAAAAAATGCAAGTACATGCGGATTGGGACCAGCAAGATAGACAAGGTAGGATACAGTATGTATGAAGCGATGGAGGAAGTGAATGCAGAAAAGGATATAGGAGTAGTCATAGACAATAAGTTAAATTTCTCAGAACATTTAGCGGAAAAGATAAACAAAGCCAATAGAATTGTAGGGCTGATAAGGAGGACATTTGTGTCACTTGACGAAGAAATCTTCAGGAATCTCTATACAGCGCTGGTTAGGCCGCACCTGGAATATGCGAACCAGGTGTGGGCTCCATATATGGTAAAGGATATAGAAGCAGTGGAGAAAGTGCAGAGGAGAGCTAGCAAGCCTGGAACCAACGTTGAAGAACACAGGCTATGAGCAGAGGTTGAGGACACTGGGGCTTCCGACACTGGCATATAGGAGAAAGAGAGGGATATGATAGAGACTTTTAAGATAGTGTCAGGAAAGTACGATGAGGATATGTGTGAAGGTATCTTCTTGATGCGGGAGGGAACAAGAACGAGAGGACATTCTAAGAAAAATTACAAAGAAAGAAATAGGCTTGAGAAGGCAAAGAACTCATTTTGTGATAGAGTATAAATGAGTGGAACGCGCTGCCCCAGTATGTAGTCGATTCCGAATCAATAAGGGAGTTTGAAAGTAATCTTGATAAAGCATGGGGAAGACAAGATTTGAAGTTTGATTATAAAACAAAAATACAGAATAGTAAAAATGTTGCGTCTGCTACCGCCGCCGCCAACACCATGAACGGCCGCAGTAGTGCAAGTACTGGTACTGAGCTGGATACACAGGCCTAGTTTGCCTTTTTCCAGAGGATCTACTGTAAGAAACTGCGAGAAATATCCCCTCTCTTTCTCCTAAGAGGATAAGGCTCCTGGTCCAGATGAAATTCCTCCAATAGTACTTAAGAATTGCTCCTTGGTGCTCGCTCCTGTATTGGCAAAAAATTTCCGTCTGTGTACTCATACCTCATGCTTCCCAGTACCCTGGAAAGAAGCAAACATCCATCCAGTTCCTAAAAAAGGTGCCTCTTCAGATCCATCAAACTACAGACCAATAGCTATAACTTCCACTCTTGGTAAAGTCTTTGAAATTATATTAAATAATCACATAATTAAGCATCTTGAGAATAATAAATTAATCAGTGATAGGCAATATGGTTTTAGGCGATGTCGATCACCTGCAGACATTCTTTGCCTTCTTACGCATCAAATCAACCAAGCTACAGACCAACATGGTGAAACACATACAATAGCACTGGATATATCAAAGGCATTTGATAGAGTGTGGCATCACACAGGCTGCATATCGTCTATGGAGGCGTAATCAAACCCCCTTGCATTGGGAAAATTATGTTTTTAAAAGGGCAGCTGCGCAGAGAGTTTATGATGGTGCTGAGAGGGATTATAACTCCCATCTTCAGGATGTTCTGGCAGGAGCTACACAGCCTCATAAATGGTGGTCCGCTTTGAAATCCTCTTTATTTGGAATAGATTCCTCCATGCCTCCTCTTTGTGATTCTGATGGCTCCATCTCTTTTTATCCATTATCGAAGGCCAATATTCTATCTAATATTTTTATTAATAAGCAGAGTAATCAGGAATTGTCTTTGCCATTGACATGTTTCCCTAGACCCAACCTCAATTCAATGGCATTCAAATCAGCTGAACTGAAAAGGTACTTGCTGGATCTTGATACCTATGGTGGCACAGACCCGGATGGGTTTTTCCCTCTCTTTTTTAAAAAGGTTGCAGTGGTCTTGGCACCTAAATTGGCAGTGGTGTTTAGGTTGCTTTTGAAATCAGGTAGTTTTCCTCTTTGCTGGCGTAAGGCTATTATCACTCCTGTTCCAAAGGGAAATACTGCCTCATCATCTCCTAATGACTATCGCCCTATCTACATTACACCTATCCTATCCAAGCTCTATGAGAGGCTTTTGTCCAGACGCCTTTCCTCTTATTGTAATAGTCATAATTTGATACCAAACTCACAGTTTGGTTTTCGTAAGGGACTGGGTACATGTGATGCACTTTGACAC